>JASANF010000606.1:0-75902 GCA_030248245.1 Trissonchulus sp. WLG1_4
GTAAATCCTAAAAGCCGAAAGTTAAGCATTGGAGTAGGGATTAGATTTCTAGTGTACTAACGTGGAAACTTAGGGTCAGTGTGGAAACGGTCACAAAAAGGATTATAATTGACCGGTTCATGCTCTTCGTTAAGGACAGAAACATGGATAGATTTTGGTGAACTGCACGGAAGAATTGAGTCCGTTTCAGGCACAGAGGCACATGGGCAGCACGAGTCCGGTGGACTTGTCGGACGGGGAAAACAGTCCCTCGGAACGGGTCAGCGAAACCGACACGGATCTGGGACCCATTCCGGAACACCTCATCCGGGACGGCTGGCTCAAGGGGTATTCCCAGCGATTGAAGCGAAGCTATATCTATAATCCCAAATATCCCGGGAAGTCCTATTGGCATATTGACGATATTGGAAATGATCATCTGCAAGCTGAGGTCAGTTGTTCAAACTGTTGACGGTAAATATCTGGGGAGGAGTGGCAAAGAGAGGTTTGCTAAAAGGATATCTCCTCCCCGTTCCGTACATTTTTCGTGTATTTGTGTTGAAGTTTCTAAACCACGCAAAAGAACTGTAAATAGACACCCAGTGAGCAATGCTCAGTCCAGTGAAACTGTTTACTTATTGCTCATTTCAGAAATTCAACAGTCATCACGGGCAAATTATAAGTCTTAGGCACCTTTTTTCAACAACATTGTCAGGGGGCTCGTCCCTATAGGTCAAGGTCTGAAGGGTCGTGTCTGAGAATTTTAAATGTTGACCGTCCCCCCTTCATCAAACGAGCATTTGTTGGCAGGCGAGCGGCGATTCGGGGAACAGCGGCAGCAATGTCTCTGGCGCGGATGCGAACGCTGCAGCCAACATGGCCAGGACCGAAGACGTCAAGAAATTGTTTAGACAAAAAGTGCACAGGTATATACATCTTATATACTGCACTGCATATGTCTGGTCATTATTAACTAGGGGGGAATAGAGCAGTTCAGAGAGATAATAACTAGCAATCAGTTCATAAAACAGTTTTACGACGGCACAATCATAGACTGTACTGTGTACGGTACGCACTGTAGGCACTTGGCAAATTTGTGGTAGTTTTTTTAGAGCGTTTCACAGCCATCTGTAGCAAATTTTTAGTTTCATATCAGTCCATGGTTTTTTTTTGCGTCCCACAGTGCGTCCAGACGCAATGACATTCAGCTGGACGCAAATTTTTTTAGCGGGACGCAAACGGGACGCAGTGATTTTTTGAATTCTGACTAAAAAAACCCAGTATAAAGGCCAACTATGCGGTTTAGTGATCTTGCATTTGTGAAGCGTGTTAAACTTGCTAAAAAGTGCATTTTAATCCATTACAAAAAATTGAAAAGTCATTCCCCCGATTTTTTTTGTGGATATGTCACTGTAATGTATGTAGTTCGTACTTCGTAGCTGTTTTATTTTAGAAAAAAATGTAATTTCTTGTGAATTTAGGGTCCGTAATATAATACAATACTGTATATAAAATATATTATACTATGCTCATTTTTGTATATAATTTTCGCAAAAATGCAAAATTGAGTTGGCCTAAGCTTTTTGTCAATTGGCGTACAAAAGTTTTGGACCCGAGGCCAAGTCGCCTAAATTTTTCAGACGAAAAAACCCTGCTTTATGCTGGATTTGCATGTCCACACGAGTACATTATGCTACATTTACTTGTGTAAAACACTGTTTTATGTGACGTTCCCATCTTTTGTTTTTAATTTTTATTTAGAAAAAAATTTCTGATACGTCTCCAGTCGAGCAGTTTCGACCTAAAAATTGAAAAATTCTCCAATTTCTTTTCTGAGCGGTGCCGCCCCTAGACCCAGATCTCAGCAACTCTGTGCCTTAGCGATCTTGCATTTATGCAAATCCATTTGTTAAAATTACAAAAAATGCAATTTAAGCCATAACAGAAAATAGAAGTCATTCAATGCCCCCTCTTTTCTGGGCAGCCCACTTATCGGTGATGTCACCTAGAATGTCAGTGACGTTAATAACGTAGTGTGTGCACCGATAGAAACACAAGACTTTTACGGTACCACCTGGACGCACTGTCATTGTGTGGGACGCAATTTTTTTGAACGGGACGCAAAATGGACGCAGTCTCGGATTTGAAAAAAAAACCCTGCATATCACTTTTTCAGCATCAAGAACGTGGGTTTGTCCCCACAGGCAAGGATCGGGGGGGGGGGCCTTGTCAGTTGTCCCCATACATGTAACGGGGTAAAAATTTTGGGGGTGCCTCTCCGACCAAATTTTGGGGACCCTCCCTCACTGATTGACCTTAAATACCCCAAAAATATCCTAAATTTTGCAAAATTTTTTAAAATCTTCCGTATAAAGTGTTATTTTTTATAAATGTTGCCCACTTTTTCGGGACTCTCCTCCCCTGCCCCTCATGCATGTACATAGGCGTGTCTCGGAATCTCAAAAACGTAGTATTTTGTTTCCCCTTAAGTGTGTGTGTGTGTGTGTGTGTGTGTGTGTGTGTGTGTGTGTGTGTGTGTGTGTGTGTGTGTTTTCAGCAAGGAGTATGACTGCGAGTGTCCGAGCAATGTGCTGGTCAAGTCGGAGATCAACTACCAGTTCCTGCCGCCCACCCCGGCTGGCGAAGTGCTCCGGACCATGACCGCCACCAAGCTGCAGGAAAAGTTGGCCATTTTGACCGACAAAAATATGTTCGGTAAAACAATTTGTCGGATCTCAGTTTCGATACCTAAAGTCTGACCAAAAGTTGCTGAAATAAAGCTATACGCGATGTTTCGTTACCAAGGACACAATTTTCAGTCATCAAGACGAACAGTATAATATACAACAGCTAGGCGCGAAATTGATGTCATCCTTTTTGTCTCAGGGTTCAGCAATTTTTAGTCAGACTTTAGTAGTTTAGTTTATACTTGTCCATAATTCAGTGCGGAAAAACAGTAGCTGATGTTTTTATATCTTTCATGTGTTGCTGTTGGCAAATTTTATTTATAATGTGGATTCCATTGACCATCATGTTAGCGTCACAACGAATGTTTAACTTTGGTCTGAATGTGAAACATTCTTTTCGAATGAAGTACGTCATCGTTATAAAAATTTCTATGGTTCAGTTTTTTGTGTTACGACGCAGTCTAAGTTTGCGGTTCTGTTCTAATCTAAGTCTTATCCTAAATCGATTTCATATAATTCAGACTAAACTGGTTGATGACATTCGAAAATCAAAGTTGCGCAATCAAAGTATTTTATATAGTCCGTGGAATATTAAGCAATTGCGTCAATTAATCTACAAATTAAATCCGCTAAATCCAAATTTGTTTAATCTCCTTACTGTCCTCAGGCTCGAATCACTTAGTCTAAGTAAGTTTGTGGTTCCAGTCCAACTTTAATTCTATCTCTGCCAGCTTAATCCTCTTAATCCAGTTTTGTTTAATCTCCCCAGGCTTTGACCTTCCGCTGGACGCGTGGGCGGCGTTCCTGTGCGACGCCAATCCATGCAACAGTTCCAGTGAGCCACTCTTCCCCATCGATCTCGACGAACAGTCCATCTCCATACATGCACTCAAACTGCAAGTTCACAGATGACACCATGACCATACATGTATGAGGCGGATGGGGCCCCCCGAGGTCGTGGGCCTTGGGGGCAGGGGTTTCAAAAATTTGGGCAAGATTTAGTAAAAGTGCTACTTTTTTGCTAAAAAAAAAAAAAAAAAAAAAAAATTTTACAAAATTTTGCAAAATTTAGGTTATTCTTGGTCTTTCAAGCGGGCAGGACTCCCTAAAATTTTGACCTTGTTACGTGTATCAGGGTTGGCGCGATAGCGCCCAACCCTAGAATAGGAAAATTTAGCACTATTGCGGATTTTGAGAATTTGAACTTTTTGTAGCTCAAAATATAGAAGAGCTTTTTACACGAAATTTTGTGTGTGTACACCCCTTGGCAATACCTAAGTGCTGGCAAATTTCAGCCGGATCGGTCAAGTATTTTCTGAGATACCCCCGGGGACCCCCCAAAATTCACGGACTTTCGCTCTTTTTTTTTCCCAGAACTTTTCTCGCCGCAAGTCCATCCGAGCTACACCTCTTTGGTTTCATATTTGAATAAGAGCTGGCAATAAGACACTGTAAAAAATGATTTTGCTGGTGTTTCCGTGAGAGGTTGTGCTGGCAGGGAAACCCCTTTTTTGGGGTCCAATGCCAAGTACGAAAAGTTTAGCACACTTTTTAAAGTTGCGCAAAACAGCCAGTCATGATCTTTTGCATGTGTGGTAACAGTAGTGGAATAGAAACTAACATGGCTCTTCGGTTTGCCTATAAGCCCCAGGGCATGCCCATACCCCCCGCCACGTGTATTAATGGGGGTAGGTTCGCTACGGGCAGTGGAGCTATCATGGTTATAGCTGGAGGTCTGTCGTTTTGTATACGAATGTAAACCCATATGCTGTGCATTCACTGGTATTATCACTTTCTTGCTCAGATGTTGAATAGTCCCCTAGACGGTACCCCCACTGTTGGCTGTATGTCATGTATGCGCGTACGTATCTTCACAGTAGAATAATTAGGTTTGCTGTTTGTTTTTCATGATAGTTCAAGTTTTTCGGGTAGCGCGGTAGTGAACTGCCCAACCTAGAAATAGGAAAATTTAGCACCATTGAGGATTTTGAGAATTTGAACTTTTTGTAGAAATATAGAAGAGCTTTTTACACGAAATTTTGTGTGTGTACACCCCTTGGCAATACCTAAGTGCTGGCAAAATTTCAGCCGGATCGGTCAGTATTTTCTGAGATACCCCCGGGACCCCCAAAATTCACGGACTTTCGCTCTTTTTTTTTTCCCAAGAACTTTTCTCGCCGGTAAGTCATCCGAGCGACACCTTTTTTGGTTTTTCACATTTCGTATAGCCTGCAATAGACACGGAAAAAATGATTTTGCCGGGTGTTTCCGTGAGAGGTTGTGTCGGAGGGGGGAAACCCCTTTTTTGGGGTCCAAAAATGACCAAGTACGAAAAAGTTTAGCACACTTTTTAAGAAGTTGCGCAAAACAGCCAGTCATGATCTTTTGCATGCTAGGTGGTACAGAGTGGAATAGAAACTAACATGGGCTTTTTTTGAATTTCGGCCTATAAGCCCCAGGGCATGCCCATACCCCCCGCCACGTGTATTACGGGGGTAGGTTCGCTACGGGCAGTGGAGCTATCATGGTTATAGCTGGAGGTCTGTCGTTTTGTATACGAATGTAAACCCATATGCTGTGCATTCACTGGTATTATCACTTTCTTGCTCAGATGTTGAATAGTCCCCTAGACGGTACCCCCACTGTTGGCTGTATGTCATGTATGCGCGTACGTATCTTCACAGTAGAATAATTAGGTTTGCTGTTTGTTTTTCATGATAGTTCAAGTTTTTTCGTGTAATATGGATTGTGAACTTGCGAACATATCATATTAGTACCCATTGCCCCACAGATTGCCCCCCCCAGGGTGTTCCCAAAGGGGACTCGGGACCCTTTTGCATTTTTGGGGCAATTTTTTTTCGAGTTTATTCTCAAAAATTTGTCTCTAGAGGGGTAGTTTGGTGTCCTGAACACGAATCTGGGATTTATTTTTGCCTATACCCACTTGCAACACCCAACGGCCCAGGGTGCCACCTAGGGGGTCAAAAATGGGTCAATTTTTCCGAATTTGAAATTTTGATGTCCATTGGGGTAATTTGACCCCCTGAACACGAATCCGAGGTTAATTTTTGTCTGTGACTCTCGTGAACTCTCCTACGACCCCCTCCTAGGGTACCCCCCCCCACGACGGATCCAAGGGGTCAAGTTTTGAAAATTAGGTTTGGATGTTCATAGGTGTAATTTGACTCCCTGAACACGACTCTGAGGTCTATTTTTGTCTATGACGCTCATTGACTTCCCTGCGACCCCACCACCTCCCTCTGGGTACCTACCATATTAGTACCCATTGCCCCACAGATCGCCCCCCCCCCAGGGTGTTCCCAAAGGGACTCGGGACCCTTTTGCATTTTTGGGGCAATTTTTTTAATTATTTCTCAAAATTTGTCTCTAGAGGGGTAGTTTGGTGTCCTGAACACGAATCTGGGATTTATTTTTGCCTATACCCACTCTGGACACCCATGGCCCCCAGGGTGCCACCTAGGGGGTCAAAATGGGTCAATTTTTCCGAATTTGAAATTTTGATGTCCATTGGGGTAATTTGACCCCCTGAACACGAATCCGAGGTTAATTTTTGTCTGTGACTCTCGTGAACTCTCCTACGACCCCCTCCTAGGGTACCCCCCCCCCACGACGGATCCAAGGGGTCAAGTTTTGAAAATTAGGTTTTGATGTTCATAGGTGTAATTTGACTCCCTGAACACAACTCTGAGGTATATTTTTGTCTATGACGCTCATTGAATTACCTGCGACCCCACCACCTCCCTTGGGTACCCCCTCCCCGACAGGTGTCCAAGGGGGTAAACTTTCAAAACTTGAATTTTGATGTCCCTGATTACGAAGATACTTCCTTAATTTTGATGTCCCTGATTACGAAGATTCCAATCCCCCGAACGGGAATCCAAGGGGTCAAATTTTACATATGTATTGTATATACATGTATATACACACTACACATGTACACTTACGTACATACTACATTGGTCCGCTTTAAGGAGAGAGAAGGCGATATATATATAGAGAGATAGATATACTCTCTGCTTCTCTTTCACTATAGAGGAAAAAGAGAGAGAACAAGAAGGAAAAATGCCCTTGTCGGGCGGCTCCTTTTGGAAAAAAAGGTAACTTCCTTCCTAAGGGGGAAAAAAACTAAGGCAAGCTTTAGAGCATGGAACAGAACTTTATAAAGAGAATACGCAATCCGTGTGAGCTCGTCAAAGTAGGGGACTAGGTATACCTGTGAATAGAAAGAGAACATCTTCGTAGGGCAGACACTGTTTTCGGCCCCTATTTTTCGGACACAGCCCGCTCTGGGGTTTTTCTCCTCTATATTTTTTTTATATTATTGAGAATATATATACTCTATAAAACGCCTGAAAAACATACACAAGCCATCCTCCTCTTCTCAACTCATCTTGAAAGAAAAAAAAAAAAAAAAAAAAAAAAAAAAAAATAAATTAGTACTCAACACACTACATCATACAACTACATTCTACCATAAAAAAAATTCAGCTATTAAAGATAATACAACAGAGCACCTCCACAATACGAAATCCACAATCTACTAAAACAAGAGCCACAAGAAACTGCGACCTAAAATTAACCATGCGTCAAAAAACCATTGGCAAGAGGTCAGCCTCCCTTTCAGCCGAAAACCCTAACATCCCCAACGATTTCTTCACACACCCCCAATTCTCCATCCATCCAGCAACAACAACCTCCAACAAAATCTATGCTCGCTCCTCTTCTTCCTTCCACCTACGTATATTAGAAAAAAACACCTCCTCATACTACAGCACCTCATAAAATTTATCAGCAGAACGCCCGAACACGAACGGAAACCAAAAACAGCCCCTCCCTGCCCAACTTCCTACACACTCCAATTCTCCATACCACACCCATTCCCCATCCCTCACCAACTCACTCTCTCGCTTATTCTCCTTAACCACTCTTCACATACCATCCAAAGCACATCCCACTATATACCCACACAACCAAACCACCCAAACCACCCAACAACCGCACACACCCCTATCCCATACCATAACGACCTCAATTTTCAGAACCCCCCTCCTTCCCTGATTGACCAGTAATACTCTAGATTTCGTAATATTTAATAAAATTAAAACTTGGGTAGTTGTTACCCAGTTTTGCTCAGGTTTTCGACACCATTTTCTAGGTGCACACATTTTGGGTTTTCTCCCATCCGCCTCCCCATTTGCATTAGTGTTTGGTCGATTATCGGTATCGGTATCGGTATCGGCCGATATTAGGCATATCGGTATCGGTATCGGTATTTTAAAATTTTAAAAATACCGATACCGATAGTTTTTTCCTTGGGTACTCAAAAACTCAGCTCATCTGCTTGAAATTTAAGCGGTGTCTTTTTTACCTCCAACTTTTCAAATCAACGACCTCAACAGGCACCAGAAAGTCAGTATGGCAGACATTTACGCTCTTATTGTATTTTCACAATTTCAGAAAGTCAGAAAGTGTATTGTATGTGGTAGCAGGGGCGGTTCCAGGGGGGGGGGGTGCAGGGGAAGTGCACCCTCCCTTTTGGATGGAAGGGGGGGGGGTGCAGCAGCTAGATGTTGAAAAGTGCCTGCCACAATGCAGCAAAATTTTCGCAAAAACCAAAAATTCGCTAGCTCCTGGGGGCTGGCGCCCCCAGACACCTGCTTTATATATGTTTACACTGACTTTTTCATCAATTTGAGGATTAGCAGTGTTCATAAAAGCCTTTGCTTGTGCACGCTTCAACTCTGAAGACTTCTTGTGTTTCTTTAACTTTGCCTCTAGGTCTTTCAGACTAATCCTAAGGGGTAACATCCCCCCTCCCCGAATTCCCCCGCCCCGAACTTTTTTCACAGTTTCTCAATTTTTTACACAAGGGTCCCGCCTTTGGTTTTGATTACCCACCCGGACGAAAAAATGTCCGATATCTACGCTGCATATTATGTATATTATGCTGCATTTGCTTGTGTAATATACTGTCTGATGTGAGCATGTGACGTTCATTTGTTTTAATTTTTTGCCGGAAAAAATTTCTGATACGTCTCCAGTTGACCAAATTCGGCCTAAAAATTGAAGAAATCGCTAATTTTTTGCAACTTTGTGGTTTAGTGATCTTGCGTTTGTGAGGCGTTTTGTTTTTTCTGGGTATATACGCCACTACTATTAAAGCAACGGTGTATATACTCAAACTGATACCGTAACCTTAGCAATGCAAAATCGCAGGTAGAAGTAAAAAAAATTTCGAAGCTGCGCTGCACCCCCCCCCTTTTCGAAATCCTGGAACCGCCCCTGTGTGGTAGTTAGATGTTTGCCTGAATGCTTGTTTATTTTCCCGTGGTTCACATTACCAGGACTGCTAGCACACCAGGGTTTTTTTGAAAATGGAAGGTGTGTCCAAGTTGTGTCCGGCGAAAAAAATTTGTGTCCCGTAAGCGTCGAGTGTGTCTGGGTGTCAGTTCGGCCGTTCGAGTCAAGCAGGTTTTTTTTTAATTTTGCGTGCGTAATATTGTGCAAAAATTTCTATTTTTGTGCAAACTAGATGCGTTTTCTATGCCTATATAAACGCAAATATATGTTTTTATACCTATAGAGATACGTAGATTTTTTTCGATCGGGTAATAAAAACCGCAGAGGGGACTCTTGTGTGATAATTCAGTGAGAAAAAATTTACGTGGGGTATGAATTCCTCCCTACCCCCTCCTCTGGGTACGCCTTAAAATCATACTAGTGGCAGATCCAGGAATGTTTTCAATGAAACGGGTCTTTAAATAAAAATAATTTCAAGATTTGCATTAACCTACTGAAACACAACAGCCAATACTACAAAAAATACCAGACATACCGTCAAACGGCAGTGATGCGAGTTGACGCAGGGGTCTGGGGGCGGCAGTTCCCAGAAATTTTTTTCGATTTTGCATTAAAAACAGTGCATTCTGAGCTTATCACAGGCTCGACAGGTACTGTGCATTATTGTGCAAAATTTTAATTTTGTGTGCAAAATTTTAAAAAACGAGTACATTTGCACGGGTTTTGCACAAAAAAACCTTGGCTGGAGTCAAGTATTGGTTACAAAGTGTCCATGCTTGATGTAAACCATTTTTGCTTATTCGCTGTTTATGCACAAAAGTACGTAAGATGTGCAGTGGCATTACCCAAAAATTTGCAACGGTGGGTATATATACAGAGGCAATTGTTTTTTAGCCGCACTTGTCAGTAAAACACAGAATTCACCTACAATGGTTGCGGTGGCTGGGGGCCGCAGCCCCAAGAAGCCAGAGCTTTTTAAAATTTCTCTGCACAAGCTTGCATAGAAAAAGCAATTTTTGCAACACTTGCGGGAACAATTAAAATTGAGCTTAGAAACCAATATTAGATGTATGTATCGGAATTTTTTTCCAAAAAATGAAGACCTTGTCGATTTTCAGGCTAATAGTCAATACGAAATGTATCGACACCGGGTAAGAGAGAGCAATGGGTTTAAAGTTTCGAACGTCACATTACAGTGTAAATGCAGCATAATGTATATACTCATGTATATACATACAGCACTGGCGGTACCAGACTTCAATTTCGGGGGGGGGCGGAGGTTTGAAGAAATTTTTTTCACTTTTTATAATAGCGTTTTTTAGTTTTACGCTATCTTGTAAAGCAGCCGCAGCCATTTCAACTTCAAGGGCAATGAGTTGAGTCTGTTTGTTGTAAAAGCCAGTGGTGTACCCAGGAAAAAAATGGAGATTTTTTCATTTTTTAGGCCGAATTTAGTCAGCTGGAGACGTATCAGAAAATTTTTCCGACAGGAAAATAAAACACAGGATGGGAACATCAGCCCAGACAGTGTATTACACAACTAAGTGCAGCATAATATACTCGTGTACTGTGTAGACATGCATAGACTTTGATGAAAGATAATAACAAGGAATAGTAAGTCACAGAGTCGCAGAGTCGAAAAAATTTGGGGAAAATTTTTATTTTTAGGCCAAATTTGGTCAATTGGAGATGTATCGGAAATTTTTTTCGGTAAACCTAGCTACATCATCACCATAAGCATTGTCAGGGCTTCTCGAGAGGTGTGTCTAAGTTGTGTCCGGCAGGAAAAAATTGTGTCCCGCAAGAAAAAATTGTGTCTGGACACACTTCTGGACACAAAAAAAAAACCTTGTAGCACACGTTAGGATTAGGAAACCACATATATCAGTACATAGCAGACCGTCGAGCATGCACATGCGGTGAACGCGTAAGTACTTTACGATTACTATTAAAATAGTTTGTACTTTACAAGAACATCACAAATATTAACAATTATGCGGCCCTGCTTAGGAGACATTGACCATAAGGAGCCTGTGCGTGCACTATCCTGTGACTTTGTGGCATAAATATCTTCATGACTATGTGCTTTTACTTAAAAATATAACTGCAGTACAATACCCTTTCTTCACCCCCTGGGTGAGATCTCCCACCTTTAATACCAACTGATGCAATCTTTACCTTGCTGAAGCTAAATGTTGCAATTAAGTTTTTTGTCAAGATTTAAGGAAAAATTGCTAAAACTTTTCTCAAAATGGCAATTTTTTATTAATAAAGTAAGGTAAATATGACCCGCGGATAGACAATTATCCTTTGACGTTGCCTCCCTCGGTTGCGGTGATCATCTCCGTTACAATCTTCTGGAGCGGTTTAGGAGAATGACTAGTCAATGCCACAATGACTACCGCTCCGAGAATTACATCCGCAGGAGGAGGGAGCAACCCCTTATTGTATAATACCTTAGACGGACCCAAGTTACTTTCCAACATGACTGTAGTACCTATTGACCGATCACATAAGGTTCAGGCTATACTGCTGGGTTGGCAGGAGCAATGTGGCCGTAATCTTTTGCTCAAGGGGGTTACAATTAACTGATTAACCAATTAACTAAGCGAGGATTCGATCCTCCAACTTGAGATCAGAACCACTCAGCCACGCTGCCATTTTTATAAATGACATATACACTAAAAAGAAGACGCATCGTTAAAAATTTGGCACGCACCGGGGCCGAAATCTCTGACTAATCCCTCCCCCGCCTTGTGACCAAGTTTTGGTGGAATCCCCACCCAACCACAAGTTTATGCTACATTATTCCTATATTCATTAGAATCCCCATACGGTTACACAATTATGTACAGTCCACAGAATTACTGTAGTCTATTGTCTGTATATATACATACATAAGTAACACAGTCCATGGTATGGATATACGTAGTTCAGAAAAATATCGGTATCGGTATTTTTTTATGGGTATCGGTATCGGTATCGGTTATCGGTATTTTTTGGTATCGGCCAAACACTAATTTGCATGCGTGTATGAGTTAACATGTCGTAGCATTACTATTGTGTATAAGCCATCAGGCAGTAGTCTGGGAGGAGAAATCACAGTTTGATATTTCGGTATTTGGCTGCGAGACCGAGACTATAATAATATGCTCCCTGATATGATACTAGAACATTCTCCCGTAGGCCTAATTTTTACCTAAATGCTGGTAGCAGTGTTATTCTGCTGTAAGAGAGCCACTTAGCGGATTTTAATATGAAAATATCTCCCATTTATTTTCAGTCACTTGTCCGAGGCATTCCTGACCCTTCCCGACCAGCAGGCCTCCAACAGTGATCTGATCAAGTTCACGGACAGAATTCGGAAGTTTGTGGAAGCCAGGTTCGCCCAACCAATTATTGCACACCGTTCATGTTATTAAAGTGAATTATAAAGTATGTGATGAAATATTGCAGCAACAACTTGTAACTTGACGATCGGAAAATGACACTAAAATTCGTCTATCAATTTATTGATTTTTGTTGATTTGGAGTTAAATCATGGTTATCATTTCAATATCTATTCAGTCGGTGAAGTGACAACAGAAGCTGATGAGCATCTACACATCATATTTATTTTGCATTAGCTTAGCTTCAAAGCCGGGCTTTAAACACGATGGAATCCATAGTAATAGATTTATTGGTTTTCTTGCAGTGCTGTATTATAAATGGATATACATTTTGTTTGCTATGTTTCATTCAGTGTGGCAGACAAATGGAGAACGGATTTTGTGGTCTCCTCAGTGTCGCTGCTGAAAGTGCTGCAGACAACCTCGGGGGGTCGCGAGTCGGAAGCCTGGAAGGTAATCAATAACAATCATTTATAATAACAGTTGATAAAAAAAAAAAAAAAAAAGACAATAACAAGAAACACAATGAGCTAATAAGTTGCAGGGGTCTGGGGGCGGCAGCCCCCAAACAAACAAACAAACAAACAAACAAATTTACTCCAAAGAAAAATACGGTGAATCAACAGAAATAAAGATAAACAAAGTAGAGACGACAATTTTACATACGAAATAATAATAGAATCCAATAAGATAACAGCAACATTTTCCAACAAAAAGAACACAAAATAACAAAGTAGAAGCAAACATAACAGAAAACACAAACAGACGGCAAAATAAGTGATAATGAGGAAGCAATAAAGATTATTCCTTATACACTTTCAAGAATCTGAGAAGATTTGGTTTATATAGCTGCAAGTTCAATTTGAACTTTTTCAATGTTGGTGCTGTTACTAATGCATCTGGAAGAGTTCCAAGGTGCCACAACTCTGTAAGAAATCCAAAATTTCTTCTTATCTAAGTTAAACTTAGGGTAGGCTAATTTGAAAGAGTGCCCGCGAGTTCTCGATTCATTATGAAAAGTAAAAATAGTTTCTGGATTGATTGACATCAAACCATGAGTGACCCTATACACAAAACATAAATCACACAATAAACGATCAAAGATATTATGTTAATAGCAGATTATTGTGTCTTGGTTTAAATTGTAAAACATGTTTTTCGTGTTGTTAGCCTTAAACTTATACATGTATATTGTCAACAGCAGAAACTAGACTCAGCATGAGTACAATATATAATTCGGGAAAGATAGTCGTAGGTTCACAGTAGGGCAATGTTTGTAATACGCGGACGCACATGAAGTCTCATTTCAGCAACCATCATTTGTTGATCGTCAGGAAGTCGGTTTTCTTTCAGAAGGCGCTCTCGATTCACGGCAGCTGAGATTTCATTCTTCAATACTTCGGCCTGGGATCCCAGATTGATGCTGAGTCCGCTTATTGTGCCTTCAAATGAGGGTTCTGTTGATACGCTTAAAAGATCCGGCTGACCTAAACAGCAAGTAAATGTTAATCGTGTCGGTTGATTTGTTCTTACAGTCCCGTATGTTCGTTTGTTCAGCTCAATTCCTAATTACTTGTTTAATGTTCTATGTGTTATTTTTCAATTTTATCTTTAGTATTATTAGCGGGGTGAACTCTCGTATTTTTGTCTTGGCTCAGCGGCGTATGCGTGAATTGAAACGAATTTAATTGAATTAAAGTAAGTGTAAATGCAGCGGCAAATAGGTAGGTATAAATGTAAATGTAAATGTAAATGTAAATGTAAATATAAATGTAAATGTAAATGTACATGTAAATGTAAATGTAAATGTAAATGTACATGTAAATGTACATGTAAATGTACATGTACATGTAAATGTACATGTAAATGTACATGTAAATGTAAATGTAAATGTAAATGTAAATGTAAATGTAAATGTAAATATAAATGTAAATGTGTAAATTATGTAAATGTGTAAATGTAAATGAAAATGTAAATGTAAATGTAAATGTAAATGTAAATGTAAATGTAAATGTAAATGTAAATGTAAATGTACATGTAAATGTACATGTAAATGTAAATGTAAATGTAAATGTAAATGTAAATGTAAATGTAAATGTAAATGTAAATGTAAATGTACATGTAAATGTAAATGTAAAAATGTAAGAAGTTACCTGCATCAGCTTGGAGTCCTGGAACGTGATCTGTAGCTTCGTAAATATGACTGTCGACCAATAAGTTTGTCACACTCTGCAGGCGGTAATGTGTTCGTAGACTGTAACTGAGGTAAGACCCTCCGATTGGAGTTAATTGATCTGAAAATTCAGGAGTCTGACAGTTAGCTGAGTCATGACTAAACGTGTGAGGGCAAGCCCTCTTTTTGTTGGTGCCGGTCAGAAATTTAGAACTAGCCCGTATGTAAAACTGTTAATCAGAAGTCAAACTATGTACATTTCATAATGATTGAGTGTTTTATAACAAGACTGGTAATGAAAAATGAAAAAATGAAAAAAGGTAATGTAATGAAAAATTATTTACCAATTGCTATTGCTATGACTTATTAAATCGTGCCAACTAATAGTCGATTGTGCATCGCAGTCAGTCAGTCACGTTCGTTTACTATATGAAACTAAAGTAGTTCAACTACTTACTTAAAATTGCCAACACATCTTGACCAATAAGAAGTACTTTTGGACTGCCAAAATATAAAGGAACTCTGAAAAAGAAAGAAATAAGTGTTTAAAGTTCGACATATAATATCACGTCTTCCTCCGATATGAAACCAATAGCAAATGGTAGCGTCATTACCAAGAAACAAGTAACAATAAAGTTATCCTAAGTGTAACATCGCCTAGCAGTCACTTTGTTCTCAGGACTTTGATGATACCAAGTTTACTTGGAAAAATAATTCGAGTTTGAGTAAAGCATATGCTCTAAAGACCTTTGACTTAACTTTGAAAACAAACGATTCAAACGTTTCGACGTAATTGTTGTCGTTTAAGGCTGACCATCTAAGATTAAACGATTTGCAGCTGGATCAAATTTTAGATTTACAGAGCCTTCAGAGTCGGTCAACGTTTAAAGAAATAACAGAATAATGTGCCAATTACAAAAAAAGTTAAAAAACAAAAACAACAAATTGATGCTGATAATATACTAAATACTGAATTCACCTAAATGGGTTATTCCTTGTGCCAGAACTGTAATCGGTAGCTTTTGTGCAGTCTTTTCCCAGCAGGGCCAAAGTCCAGCCAACCAGTTTGGTGGCTGAGGAGTGATCGATCACTTGAATCAATAAAGCTATCGAGGAATCGATCACTGGTAACACAAAAACGAGATCCTGAAGAAAGAAAAACGAGGGTTCAACCATTTAGATCAACTGACCAACAATATACTTTGAATGATTATTAGTACCATTAATATTTTGTTATAAGTTTTAGTTGCAAACGGACTGGAATGAACAAAACTACTGAAATACGGTTTACCTTTTTCACACTGACCGATCCAGTACCATCAGGAGAATTGCTGATTTGTGTGCACAATTTCCCTCTCCCAAAAAATTTTCGGTTCTTCAAATCAATCAGATTTGTTAAAATGCTCCAATGACCATTCTTGTTTTCGATCTATAAAAACAAAGACATTCCGATTAATAAAAATAAATATTTAGTAAGCAAAACCATATTATATATAGCACCATAAATACTGACTAAATCCAACTTGAGTGATTTAATTTAGACTAATTACCAGCATTTTAATTAATCATATAATCAATTCGTGCACTACTCATTGTTCGAAAATAACGGAATATGAGAAAAACTAAAAAACTGAGCTGTCATCAAAAAAACTAAAAAGAAACAACAACGATGGCACTAAAAACTGAAAAAGCAAAAATGGTACTAAACTAACACCATAAGTGGAGTCGAAAACAGAACACATTTTGTACATTGTTACGTTATTAAGAATAATTATTAAAGAATAATTTTTAAGAAATTTCAAACTTTTACTTGATGGTACTGAATGCTTTCTAACGTCAGAAGAAAAGCAAAGTGCTGCGCGCCCGACTGTTTGCGTTTTTCTTCTGTGATTGGAATACCGATAGATTCTTCTAATCGCTGGTTCCATTTCTGAGACATTAGTTATAGTATTAATTAATAATTAATAGTTATATACTTTATATTGTATTAATAGTTATATACTTTATATTGTATTATATATGCAATAAACTATTTCAAGGGAGAAGCATTTTGCTGATGGTAAGTCAAGCTATCTATAGTAACCGACAATTTGTTGTCATGGTGACATGTGCAATGCGGAACAGCATGATAGATCTTCGTCTATTCAATAATTTGACCGTTCATACCTCACATTAGACGCAATACAACATGTTGCGCAGTATATCCTTGTATAGCGCTCAACCATAAGTGCATCGTCATGCCGATTTTAAAATCTTTTATATACAAAGATAAATGTACCTAAAAAGTTGTTTTTTTCATCATAGAATATTTGTATGAATAATAATAAATGTATAAATAATAAAGTCAGAGTGATCAAAAAAATTGAGGCAACTAGTTTTTTACATCCATTAAGTAATCCAGGTTTCCAAACAAAATTTTCAGAAGTTGAACTACGGTTTTAAAAAATGTTTTACAGCTACACTTGATTTCGGAATCAAAGTACCACAGTTATATATTCATTGACTTCTTTTGACTGAGGACTCGGAGTCTGTAGCAAAAGTAATTTTGGTCGGTACTGTAGGAGGGTTGCACCGATTAAGGGACAATATTTTTCCACTTAGTCAAAATTCGTAGTTTTTTTCCGAAATGTACGTATCACATAAGCATAATCGACATGTCAAATGAAAGAGCTGTTTTTAGTGCACCTATTTCTCAGCCTGGATATTTTAAATTTTGAAATTAAACGACATTTTTATTTGAACAAAGTGAACAGGTTACACTTTTTGCAAAAAAGACTAAATAAGGGACAGCTGGTTCCAAACAAGGGACAAAGCATACCAATTAAGGGACAGCAAATATGAAACTGAATAAGGGACGAAATGAGACAATTTAGTTCTAGAAAACAAACATATCAGCTGGGCAAAGTATTAAAAACGTTATCCTGATTAAAACCAAAGTAGCAAAACAAAATTTACAAGACAGAATCACAAAAACAATATGCTTAGGAGGTGGTTAGTGGCCAGCTGAGTCCAAAATTAAGCTCTTATTTGCATATCTACGGGCCCATTAATCGGATTAAACGGATTGAACTCAGTTTATAATCTGAGGTTTAGGAATGGCAAAACGGACTAGACGAGTTGAAATAGGCTTTGTAGCTAGCGGCGTAGTCTGAACACATTCCTAAACTACCAGTTGACTAAACGGATTTACCAACATGAGCGTTAGCGCATGCATGTAACGGAGTCAAAAGTTTGCGGGGCTTCCCCGGCTAAATTTTGGGGACCCTCCCCCCCTGATCGACCAAGAATATCCTAAATTTTGCCAAATTTTGTAAAATTTTCCCAAGAAAGGGCCAATTTTTTGAAATTTTGTCCATATTTCGGGGACCCTGCCCCATGACCCCTCGATTTGGGGGGTGCCCCCCATCGCCGCCTGCCCTCATACATGTATTCAATAGCGTATGTACATAGTCTTTTTGTCTGACTGAAACGCGGCACACTAAAAGTTAATTAAGGTGGTAGTAACGTTTTCGACAGTTTTGCAGGAGTAACACTTGACAATTTACGATTAAATTTCAATCAATAATTTATAGTACGCATCTTAATTTAGGAAACTATAATTTATTATGAGATAAATGCTTGCTAAAATAGCTTGAAACAATCATTTTTAATTTTCACATAAAAATATTTTTCAGCCAGTTACGACAATTTTTCGTAAATTTTATGTTTAGCTAAGCCAAAGTAGTAGCTAGTCAAAACGGAAGTTTATTAAAAAAAGAAAAAATGACACACGGGCATGTCAAAAACCTTCAATTTAGATGCCAAAACTTATCCTTCAGCTTTTTACTTTTTGAGATTACGTCACATTTATGTAACATATCTTTTTGAACTAAAGTACACTACACAAAAGTCCGCAAAACTTGACAACTACTAGAAGGATTTTGTTCAAAATTTGGGATAAATTGGCACACATATGTGTCTACTTTATACTAAAATTTCAAAAATTTTGTTTGCTTAAATTTTGCGTTACATCAATTTCATACACAGAAATCTGTAAAAATGTACTTTCGTGGACTAAATCTCAAGTCTCGATGTTGCAATCTTTTCATGCGTTATTTTACATGTTTTTTTGGGCAATTTTTGATGTGCCAATTTTTTTATTTGTATTAATTTAGCCTATTTCGTGAAAAAATTAGATGCAAAAAATCGTATATTTTTCAAAATTCGAAAAAATTCAAAATTAAAGGTCCGTAACTTCTTTTCTGCAACATACAAATGCACCAAACTTACCGGCTACCAGTATACTTTGCGGTCAGCACCTTAGAGTAATAATCATTGTAACACCTTTTTTACTAAAATTGCTGAAAGTCGAAAATTTGGTCAAGTTGACTGCTACAGCATTTTGCTTGGGGTGCCAAAGTGAAACAGTACATAAAAATTGAACCATACAATGTTAAATGATACTTCTACGCATATACACTACGTTGCCAAAACAATTTTGCTCGAGTGATTATTTAATAAAGCATAGGTCGCTATAATTGATTATTGATAAAGTGATTATTTAATAATTGATATAAGTGATTATTTAATAAAGCATATTTAATAGCATGGAAAATTATCTTTTCAAGGGAGTCATAACACCAGTTCAGTAGTTCAGTACAGGTACGTACAGTACAGTAAAATTTATACACCAGTTCTGACCAGTGGCCATCAAGTAATTCTGACAGCAAGTCTAATAGCCTAGCACGCTACAATGCACAGTATGTGGATTTATATTCGGATACAAGACAACAGATTTCCATCTATGACCGTTTTGGCCAGGGGTTGACGCGGGTCGTGGGTACTGGGTACCCGCGGCTTGGGTTGGGTCGAAAAATTTGAGTCGTGGGTCTACCCGCGAGTACCCACTTCAGGCTGCGTGGGTCAACAAAATTTTTTCGACCCGCGAAACCTAAAAAATCACTATGTCGGTCTCCAATTTACAGAAATTTGAGTATTGTGTAATAGTACCATTCGTTTAAGGTACATATGTAGCAATCCAAACGATTTAGGTACAGATGTACATTTTGCAAATGGAAATTATACATGGGCAACAGCTAAAAAACAATTAATTATCAGGTAGGGTTATGTCTATGGAGTGGTGTGTCTAAGTGGGTCGCGGGTCGGGTTTTATGGCGCGGGTTGGGTCGCGGTTACCCACGAGTGTCGAGCCGCGGGTTAGATTGGGTCGCGGGTCGAAAATTCTGACCCGCGTCTACCCCTGGTTTTGGCTGCACTGCCCGTATATTTCTTATATATACAGTAATAATACACACAGGTGTTGACCATTTATCACTGTTTTGCGTAAATTTGATGAATTTTCGTCAATATATAAGTTATATTTACCATGCGTAATAATGCTATGAGCCATTATGTATACTAATTGAAACAACTAAAACGGCAACTGTCCCTTATTTAGTTTAATTAAAGCTGTCCCTTATTTGGTATAAGCTGTCCCCTAATAGGCGCCAGCTGTCCCTAAATTGGTGCATTTTGAAAATTTTAGCCCCAAGTCTTAAAACCTTCGTAAAAAATTTAAATCAACGTGAAACTAAAAAAACTAAATGCCGAAAGGTAGCTTAATAAATAGGCTTCAAAGTGATATAAAAATTATAGCGATTAACCAAAAATTTTACTTGCGCCACTGAAAAATAAATCCATTTTGAAATCCTTGAAACACGGATTCTTGACTACACAACTGGACGAGCATGTAATCTCTTGCACCGCCACCCATAAAAAACTGATATTACAAATCCAAGTTTGCAGCGATATAGATAACTGGATGGGCTATCAGGTGATGCCTCTCATGTGACATAAATTGACCAATGAAGTCTGCGCCATGCAAAATAAGAAAATCTGTCCCTTTTTTGGGATTGTCCCTTAATCGGTGCAACCCCCCTATATACTGTGCAACCCCCCTATATGCTTTTTAATTAGATGGAGCGTAGTTTCCGGAAGGTCTGTCCGGCCTTCTTTTTGAGTCCTTTGATTGAACCTTTAGGGATTCGTGACTAAGCTATTTGAAACTCGTCTGTACCACGTGAAAATTTCTTCCGAAACGTTTTTCATTTTTCTTTCAAACGCCTTTTCAAACTTTCTAAAGAATTCGAAAAATCAGTCAGTTGAAAAAGATTACGGTATTAAGCCTTTAAATTAAGTCAGTAGAGACTAAAAGTCAAACGCTAACCTTTTAGATGTTGACTTCAAACACGTGCAAACTTTTTGTTTACAACATTCTAAACTTTCGAGGTCTCATTACACAAAACAGCTTGATCTTTAAAATCTGACCAGACCAGAACTTGCTTAATCCTGACACACAATGTGTCTCTTGATTTTTGCAGCTTGAAAATAACTCGTTTGGTAACGTTTTTTGTTCTGTTTGAAGGTTAAACTGTTCTTAGTCTGATATTACCTGTCATTCTAATCTACATAATATGTACGATAACATTAACTCTACATAACAGAACATAATTTTCAATAATATAAAAACCTTACCTAGGTATTTCACGCACGTAGCTGCTGAATATATTCAGTATTTTTTTATTTTTCTATTTTTTCAAGCCCTCTTCAACACAGTTCCTCGTGTTGAAGAGGCCAAGGCCCAGGACTAGTACCTATTCAAAAACCAGAGTCTTCCTAAGCTACTTAAGCGGAGGGAATCACTACGTATTTACCAAACTTTGGGTGTAAATATAAATTTAGGGTGAGTTTCGAGACCTGACTTCCGATCCTCTAAGCGTGGTACAGTCGTGAGTGTTCCAGTTCAATGTATTAATAAAATATTTCATTTTGCTGTAAGCAGTCGTGTTCCAAAACTCCCAGGGTATCATTTAATTAGAGTAAAACCGGCGTGCTCTTGATAGCGGCAATTGTGCTACCTATTTGATAACTATAGATTACTGTACTGCAGTAGTTATTGTCGTAGGTATTGTTGTAAAAATGTAGTGCTAATTGTTGTAGTAATGTGAAGTAGTTGTTTTTGCTGAAGTCGCAGCTGTTGTTGTTGGCACTAGCAAATAGCAGTAGGTAGAATTAGTCTAAATTTTCAAAGTCTTAGTAATAGGTTTCTCTTTTGCCCCTAAGGTGATTTAACATTAGCCCACATGGAGCACGTGAGAATACGAATTACATACCTCCTCATTCCTGAGCCAACAGACCAGTCGCGTGTAGCAACTGTAAGCAGCTAAACAAAAGAACCCATTAGTTTGGAGGTTTGGTAAATAAACATACAGGCAACAATAAATGTTAAAATAGATTTGTAATAACAGAGAAAGTGACGAAGCAAGATCAAACACAACATTTTTGGACTCGATTTTAGCTTAGATTAAACCTTAGCTTTCAGATGTTCAGTCAAACCAATTAGGTAAGCAACCCGACCGCTGACATGATGATCGTAGTCCCCAGGTCTCTTTCACAGCAAATTTCTAAAAATCGGAAATTTCCCTCAAATTTCATTTTTAAAATACCACCAAGAGTACATAATAGCTTCTCACTCTATATAGAAGAAGAGTGAGACACTGTCCAGCCTGCCTGTGTTCTAGCACAGGCAGATGCGCTGGTCGTTTTCAGGCTACATGTTGACATTCTATGCAACATGTGACTGGCCAATCAGCGCGTAGATTCCCTGCGTAACACACTTTAGTATATAATCGCTGCTGCGTTGATAAGCATTAAGATAGGGATAAAAGCTTAATAACTCATTATTTATTCATAGTCTGCTTGCAAAAACATTAAAAAAGGTTTGCAAATACCTCTAGGGATATTTTGGCAAACTTTCAGCGAAAATGACTGAGAAACTTTGGAGATATAAACTTTTCTGAATTTCTTAAAAGTTTCTCAATCAATTTCGCCGGAAGTTTGCCAAAATATCCCCAAAGGTATTTGCAAACCTTTTTTAATGTTTTTACAAGAAGTCTATGAATAAATAATGAGTTATTAACCTTTATCCCTATCCCGTTTTACGATTGGAGCACGTGCACAGGCGTCTGCCAATCAGAGAATAGAAGCTCGCTTTTGATTGGCCAGTCACATGTTGCATAGAATGTCAACATGTAGCTGAAAACGACCAGCGCATCTGCCTGTGCTAGAACACAGGCAGGCTGGAGAGTGTCTCACTCTTCTTCTATATAGAGTGAGACGCTATTATGTACTCTTGATACCACTGACAGAGAACTATTATTGACCATATTTCAAGGTGCGATAGCGTCAAACCTATGTTAGCTATGTAGCTAGGTAGTAGTAAGGCATCGTCCGTGTCATTAACATTGTCGTTGATTTAATGTCAAAACCTGCGATATGTGTAAGTTATAGCACGATGTAGCGTGCACTCAGTAATTTATACGCACTGTAACGTGAAGCGCCAAGTGCATGAACGAGTGCGCGCAGCGCACGAGTTTATGCACGCGGGCTTCACGTGTTAGTGCGAATAGTTGCTGAGTGCATGCTCCAAAGTGATATAACGTACCTACTTATATTATACCTGTTTTGAAATATACAGTGCGATAAGTCAATAACTGACATGCACACCTACAGCAGTGCAATAACTAATGCACGCTGTGAATCTAGCAGCGTGCACTTAGTTATTGACGTTAGTTATTGCACTGTTTTTTCAAGACAGGTATGATATAATATAAATTATAATACCGCCCCTAATTTACATAGCATCACTGCACGGTATCTGCATGTGAGGATCTATAGGTACGTACGTAAACAGAATATTCAGACGGAAGTAGTGACTTTTGGATTATTAACACTGACGTTTATAATCTACTCCTAACATAAACAGAACAATTAGCATCAGTTAGATTGTGCCTATGCACGAAAATTACAGTTTGCCAATCTGTCCTCCTTACAGTATGAATATTTTATAATGAAGCAGTCCACAATGTTTTTCACGGAATGTTTTCAACTTTAATACTTGCTAATTCATGTAGTTTCTGCTTGATCTCGTTATGATTAGCTATCGCCACTCCTTAACGACGGCACTGTAAATTCTAACTTAACTTACCTATATATAGTCAACCGAATGGGCGCAAAACAAGAAATGAATAAATACAAAGTTATTCAGTAGTTTTTATATATATAAATTTTGTTTCACAAATATAACAGGTCGTCTTCCTGAACATGCCAGTCCTTCAGGAAAATTCTACTTACAAACGTTTGAAAAACAATATTTATTGTATATATGATGTTTAAGTAAAGACGTGTTTCAACAAATTTGTACTGTCAATTTCTACAGTAGGCTTCATTGTTTCATACAATACTAGGAATGTGACTTCGGGCGAGTAGGCTGAGCTTAGCTGTTATTATAGTCAAACAGCCAATCTAATTTTTAGACAAAACCAGGTAATAGATAAACTCAAAATACATCTAGTCATCGCCCACTGCTGGAGGACAGTGCGTTACGATTAATTCATACTTACAGCCGGCAAAATTACAAAATAATCACGACACGATTACTTTATAAGCTGAACTTGTGGCAACATAGGTGTCCGGCAAAAATAATTTAATTATATTGAAATAAAGTCCTCCAAAGAAATAGCGGGATATTTTCCTTATTTCTTGAACTTTCGATTTTTTAAACTGTTATTAGTGATCTGCAAATCACTGTTGGTGGGCAGTGGGCACATACAGTCTCGTAAATTATGACCTAAAGCAATTGAAACTGGAAAAGTTTTTCGAAGATTCAACTAGGACAGGAAGATCAAACTTCGATGTTCGATCATTCTTGAGGTAGTCTATTTGATAAAGAGTTACAAGCACTAGTTTCCATTTCCAAATTTAATCAGTTGTTGAATTTACGTAAAGTAAATTAAACAAGCACTGGAAGGAAATCCGCTCAGTATTTTGATTTCCTCTTAAAAAGTAAACAGAAGTTGAGCCATACCAGAAACCCATAGGTCTACATAAATGACAAGGATTAGCTTAGGTTAAATTAAATTTTAAATAAAATTGTGTAATTTGGCACTAGGGTCTATTTTCAGTCACTCCAAACATACAGTCAAAAAGACGGGGTTATGTACTAAGGTCTAACCAGAAACTGCTGAACCCTGAGACAAAACAGGCACCGTGATTTTGTGACTTCAAATTATATTCTTGAATCTTAATACTTACAATTCGTTTTTCTTGCAATGAAATCTAGTGTTTTTTTGTCTCTGAATCCAGTAATTTTTTAGCCAAACTTCAGAGACTGACAGCTCAGCAATGAGATGGTGGTGTTATACTTGTCTTATAACCCAACTACCTGTAAACGCCAGATTATTATTTGTTTGCGCAAAGTAAATATTACATGACCTATGCATTTTGTCCCATATGCACAAGACACAAAACTGAGAACTACTTTTCTATAGGTAAATACTATATACTATAAAATTAGTTAACGAAAGTATAGCTAGATAGCGTTGGTTGTGTTTCAATGTAGGTAGCAGTCATTTCAAATAATGAAAGCTGGGTAATTCAAGGTTGGAAGTCTAACTTTGTATATATTATTTTGCATTCATCAGCACCTAATGATACCTCTTACATAATTGAAATTGCAGGTTTGCAAATTCAAAAAATCACTAGTGCTACTATCATCAGGGCCCGATTTATCGAAACAAAATGTTCGTCGTTGAAAATGTTCGTCATTGAAAAAGCAAATGTTCGTCGTTGGAAAACTAATGTTCGTCGTTCAAAAACAAATGTTCGTCGTTGAAAGTTCGTCGTTGAAATTGTTCGCCGTTGAAAAATTTTTCAACGACGAGCTTTGGTTTTTTAGAACATTTGTTCTAAAAGACAAAAGCTCGTCGTTGAAAAAATGTTCATCGACGAACATTTCAACGGAGCTCAAGACATCCGTTGAAATGTTCACCGTTGAAAATTTTTCAACGACGAACATTTGTTTTTCAACAACGAACATTTGTTTTTCAACGACGAACATTTGTTTTTTCAACGACGACCATTTTCAACGACAAACATTTGCTTTTTCAACGACGAACATTTGTCCTATAATTACGTGTTATGTTCGTTATTGAAAATGTTTAGATCAATCCAAAGTTTTCAACGACCATTTTCAACGACGAACATTTTGCTTCGATAAATCGGGCCCAGATCACCACGCGAAAGCTTGCCTCATTATTATAATTTTTGTGTAAAACTGCGCCAGTTGCAATGTCTGCTAACAAAAGAAAAGTTTGACGCAACGACTGACTTATTATTCTTATTAAATTTACTAATTTCCTTGATAATTGTCGATAATTGACATATTTTTCTTATTAGGCCACAGCAAACAAAAACAGAAATTTTGATTGATATAAGTTAGCGCGTTCTAACTTCATTCTTCAGTCTTAAAGGAAGTGTGTATGTAGTTTTACTTTACTGTTTGGGATTGTTGACCAAAACAGTGCAATTTGTTAATCTAAAAATACCCCAAAAAATATAAAACGCGGCACGTTGTATACTGTTAAGACACTAGGCCCGATTTATTGAAGCAAAATGGTCGTCTTCGACAAAGGAAATGTTCGTCATCGAAAATTCAAGTGTTCATCGTTGAAAATTGTTTCGATGACAAGCTTTTGTCATTAAGAACATATGTAGGTAATATTTCTTACTACTATTATGTACTTTTGATACTATGAACGTAACGAGCTATGTAACTCCATAGGTATCTAACATAACTAGTTAAATACCTACATGTCAGTTTTCATTTTAGAAAAGTCAAATGGAACCAAACATATCCGTGGAATTCTTTCGGGTGTCTTCGCTTTATGAAACCTTTTATGGTGTCAAAAATGGGTCAGATCACGTTCGAAGTTTGATCGGAAATGCCTCACAAATGGACGAAAACGAAGCTTTATCGATTTTAGAAAAATCTATAAATGTCGAACAAATGTGGAGTGACACAAAATCTGTGGGGACTTGCATTTACAAAAACCCAACTTTGATGGTACTTGGGTTTTTGGGACATATCCTGAATTTTATTGTGTTTGGTAACGTCGAATTTACCGGCTTTGGCTACACTTACTTGCGTACAGTGGCTTGCCTTAACGGATTTACTTGTTTATGGGGCATAATGGACTTTTTGCACAACTGTAAATGGTTGAAGGATGGATTTTTTCAGTCATCAGGAATCTACACTGTTGTTCTTAAATACTGTGTTGGGGGCTATCCTGGCGCTGTGACCGCTTTAACCGCTGAATGGCTAATTTTAGGCTTATCTTTTGATCGGGTTTTCACTCTTGTTCGACCTGGTTCAAAATACTCCAAAAGTCGTCTCGTCTATGCGCTGTGGCTTGGCTTTGGCTTATTGATCGATTCGCCCTTTATAATTCAGTTTTTCTGGAAATCAGCCTGCTATGGTGACCTAAAATCTGCCAATCTTGACAACAAAGAAATCATAAATTTTTTAAACCGTTTCACAGCTTATAGCGCCTTTGTATGTGCGGGTATGCTTTTCTGTACGACCATAGTTACTGTGGTAGGATTGTTTAAACTGAAGCGAAGGCGCAAAAAGTTGATGATAACCGCTCAAGATTACAAAAAAGAAACCATGCTTTCAAAGCTGCTGCTTACTCAAAGCATCATAATCTTATTGTTACAAGGAATTTGGATGTTTGTGGCGTTATCGAAGTACGGCGATTTAACGGTCAGCGGAGAAGAAGCTATAAAAACTTTAAATTATTCAGACGCACATAATAAATCGGTTATAACTCCGACTATAATGGTGGTTCTGAATATATTCGTCTCACTACTTTACACAACATCATACGTTTCCGATTTCTATTTGTACTGCATTTTTCACGACCGCTTTCGCTTGCTCGTCAGCCGAAAATTTGGCAACTTCATTAAAAGGTCAGAAGTTATACCCATTGCTACTTTTAGTCAAACGAATCACCATTCCTAAATGGCAGAAGGTGTCTTGCCAAACTGGGTATATAGAAGAAGAGCGAAACACTTATCTCTCTCAAGCACTCACGCTGTAACATCTCGTCACATTTGATTATTGATGAATTTCTTGTTACAAACGCGTTTTGAATTGCCAGATATACACTCGACAGTCGACACTAAAGGGATACACCTCCTTTCAGGGTCAGCTATCAGCACAGAAACAGGCCTAAAGTCAGGACTCATTTCCGTCAGTATTCACTACAAAAAGATCACAATTCAACTTCACTCAGCACATTTTACCATTTCACTGATCGATAAGAACAATATACGGCCTAGACAGCACACATTTCACGATTGTTGTATTTTATAACTTTACAGCTTATATACGGATACCTATGTATGTATAAATTTTGACTCTCAGCCTCAGGGATTGGGGGAATAGTGGAGATTTCACATGATATTGTATAAACAATTCGCATCTAATTAATTATATTATAAGTGGGCCACAGCCTCCTTTATATTGAGATTTTCACAAAGAGAGATGTCCTCTTGTGTAGAAAAGCCATTTGGCTTGATCACAGAAATAAATGTGATCGTGATCAGTCTGACAGAAATTATTTCGGGGAAATATGCAGGGACAAAAGTGAGTAGGTACTAGGTAGGTAGATATGTTGAAGCTTGCATGTATAACGTTTCAGTTGATTATTGTACCTACCTAACCCTACGTGTTTCGATTTGGATTGTCAAAACATAATTATTGGCCATAGTCATGTCATTCGATATTACAAATTCTTGGTGTGTAAATTAATTCTTGTCAATATCATTCGTTAACTCCAATTGGTCTGCCTAGTCCAGTCCCTACTTTGTTTCTGGACTAACATGGATGTCGCTAAAGCTCAGTTAAAATACTTGTCCTGGTCTCTGTCGTTTTATTCTCAAGCTATTTCATGTAAACTGTCAGCTCATTATGGGACAATTTTTGCATGAACTATGTTGGAGTTCAATCTAATGCGCATGCAAAAAAGAAAAATACCATTCGGTCAATTTTTCACAGCAGGTACTAATTATTTCTGTCCCTGTGTCCTTAAGGACAAGTATGAACCGGGCTTAAAAGTTTTGTGACCGGTCTTGCATGTCTACACCATGCAATATCGCCAATATCCGTACAGATCTTGATTCAAAGACAGACGGCTTTACGAATGTACCTAGGTGTTCGTGTTATTCTCAGAACAGAACCTCCCCCCCGGACTGTCGCACCGTAGTGCTCTAAATAGGAAGATCATAATTCCGGCCCAAGTGCAGTGTCCTACACGTTTAACTTTGCTACTAATTTGTTAGCTTTCGTTGTTAACTTTGTAACTGCAAACTTTCTTTGTAAACTTGGCCAACTTAAGGGGGGGGCTACCTAAAAAAGTGAAAATTTTAGGTCCTCCGATTGGCTCGAAATTTGCACACAATGTAGCCCCAGGGATGGCGCATCGCAGATGTAACAAACTGGAACCAATGCTTTTGCCAATTTTTCACTAGGGGCTCCCAAAAATTCAATTTTACGTGTAAATCATAGGCGCAAAAAAAAGTTTTTTGTGGCTGCAAAGCGCCCCTTTACTCGAAATTTTTGTTAACACTGACAAAGCTGATTTTTACATGATTCGATAGCCTAACGTCATATCTCAACCTCTATGATCCATTTTTTTAAATTTTTGCCCATGGCCTGAGCAATGACGTCAAATGTAAAATCACTCAAATTTGGCGGGTCCAAAAAACGGCCATTTTTTCACATTTTGCCCTCAATTTAAGATTTGAAAATACATATCAAAAATCCGGATCATACGATTTTGCGCATACATGTGGGCTACTACTATGCCAGGTTTCAGACTGATTGGCTTAATGTGGTTTGTGCTAGAAGTGTCCAAATAAGGGCAACTTTTCGGCTTTTTGGCGTACTTTTGCCTATGTAAATACACTGACAAACGCACTGAACTAAAAGTGCACCTTCAAGCTTAACTGTTCTTATCTGAGGTAGAGGTGCCTTGGGGGAGTAACATATGTGAAAATAAGCAAAATTGGAGAACTTTGATTTTTGACCTGGGAAGCCCCCCCCCTTAAATGGCGAACTTGGCCAACTTAAATGGCTAATATGGCAAACTTGGCCAACTTACGGCTAATTGCACCAACTCCTATTCTCGAGCTATTCCTACTCTCGAGCTACTCTAGAATAGTTATTCTCGACGTTTTATTCTCCAACTATTTCATTGCACCATTAAAGAATAGGTGGAGAATAACTATTCTCGAGAATAGCTCGAGAATAACTCATTCTCCTGCTATGTTAATGTTATTCCTGGTCTTTATCAGGAATAGCTCGAGAATAAGCTAATATGTTTTTAAAAAAGTTAACAGCGGACGAGAAACAAACGTGGTCTCATAGCAAATCTGTAGGCGGGGCCTACCTAGCTGTATTCTCGAGTTTTATTGGTAGTTGGCTAAGCTGCGATTGGATAAAAATGATGCAATTGAACTTTCATTGGATATTTGGAGAATAAGCTATTCTATAACTTTGGTTGGTGCAATAATGGTTGCGATTCTCGAGCTATTCCTGACCTATTCTCCAAGTTGCAGAATAACTATTCTCGAGCTTAAATGTTGGTGCAATGACAACTTATTTTATTCGTGAGCTATTCTCGAGCTATTCTGTTTTGGTGCAATCCACTGTTAGATGGCTAACTTGGCCAACTTGAATGGCTAACTTGCCCAACTTGAGTTGGCTAACTTGGCCAACTTAAGGTGGTAGTTTCGTATATGCAGTTTTTGTCGCGATTCGCTCGAACCACCAGCTAACTTTATGAAATTTGGCACACGTATGAGGCACTTTTAGGCCAACATATGGGCAAATTATAGGCTCTTCATATTCAGTTACACTATAGTTATTACAAAAAAAGTAGTGTTTTTGACATTTTTTGGCTATTTTTACAATATTTCGTAATTTTTAAACAACTTTTTCTCAAAAACAGTATTGATTTTCACTGAGTTAAAAAAAGGAATCTAGATATTTTACTTAAGATTAGTTTGGAACGTTAAAACGCATATTTAACTGAAACTGTTTTCAGGAAATTGACACTTTCTGAATTCAACTCTGATTTTCACTTAATGATGTGATGTAAAATTTAAGCTGCGCATATCTTCAAAACTCGGCACCGAACTAGATAAAGTTGTACTACAGTGTTGTGTCAAAACTCATGTTACCAACTGTTATATAACCAGGGTTATGAGCTCTGAAGTGTATCTCCCCTATTTTTGACAAAAAACGCTCGTAAATACGTGACAAGACGTGATGTTTTTATTAGTTTTACCTAGCTTCCGTATTTTCGTTTGAATGTATTAGCGGTCATATTGAAAGACCACAGGTCACTTTAGACTATGGTGGTTGAATTTATTGCCATGGTTGCCATGGCAACGCATACACGTTCATTACACCAAGAGTACATAATAGCGTCTCACTCTATATAGAAGATTTTATGATTGGAGCACGTGCACAGGCGTCTGCCAATCAGAGAATAGAAGCTCGCTTCTGATTGGCCAGTCACATGTTGCATAGAATGTCAACATGTAGCCTGAAAACGACCAGCGCATCTGCCTGTGCTAGAACGCAGGCAGGCTAGAGACTGTCTCACTCTTCTTGTGTGCAGTCTATATTCATAATATTTAACAACAAGCACGTTTTGCGAGTAGAGTTAAATTAGTTTTGGAGAGAGTTTGTTGCGACATGCTTACAGTGCTGAGGATATTCTTCGAATATAAAACGCGGCGCCAAAATATTAAATGCCAACATTTATAACTAATTATGACAACTCTCAGTCTTAATATCAATTTCTAGCTACTAGCCACCAATGTGAGCGCTAACGGTTGAAATTGTTGCCATATCAGAAAAATTCATATAGTCCTATGGTGCAGTTTACCTTACCTATGCAGCTACAGTCAAATAATGAGTCTAAATTTGCCTCAGCAGGCACCGAAATAGCCATTTTTTTCGTGTCAGTCTTGGTTCCAAAATCACGTATATATATATTATTAAAGGACCCTATTAACGATGCACAACATGCACGCTAGAAATCGCGTGCCAACTTCAGCTACAGTGTCGGCAGCAGCTCTGACGCCGTATCTGATGTCATGAAGCTCCGTGATATCCAAAGCCGTACCTCGCATGGTTGGCATTAATGATGTGGAATGTTGGTCGGATTGGATCGGTTCAAAATTTGATTCCGATCTGATCCGGTGCCTGATTTATTTTATCAATTTGATCCGATTCAAAATCGCATAAGCTTGATGAAAGCTAAAAATGTAATTTTTTGTAGAAATATTGTCAAGTATAACTTATTAAAATAAGTATATTGTTCAAAACAGATTTACTGAGCATTTTGCGATGAGAGCTAGTTCTAAACTCCCATAACCAAAAATTTCGATATAAATGGAAAATGGTAATGTCATTAAAATTGTAGGTCACACCACTCCAACTGCTTTTTCACGGGCTAAAAGAGGGTTCAGGCTTGATAGTAAAGGCATAAAATTTTGAAAAAAATGAAATGCTTGCTTGGTCGAAAAAGGAAACCTAATTACGGGTCAACTTACATAGAACTCACTGCGACTGAACCAACTACCACATTAAGTTTCCATAGGAAATCTTACTTTAATTTGAAAAACGCCAAACGGAGCATTAACCTTTTCGGTCAGCCCATATTATGTCTTTGGTCATCTGACATGCAGATTACGTGCCATATGGTGTATGTCATGGGTAGACGCGGGTCGTGGGTATTACCTTATGACCTCTGCCTGCAACTAACAAATGCTCAACTTTAATGCTAACTAAAACAGTACTGCAAGATTGCTTTTGTGTGCGAAAATTAGGATCACAGATGTCTAAACTCACACATTTTAGTACATGTCATCTCGCGACTTCAATGATGAGAACCCCTCCACTTAGGTAGGTATTAAACTGCATTCTGCTACCACTATAAGAAGATAATATTTGGATAATTGGAGACTTGATATCTCAAAAATAATTGACATTACGGTCAATTTTGTCAAATTACGAAAGTTTTTTGTTGAGACCCAAAACTTGTACTACCGATACGGATCGCCTTTTAAAATTCTTAATGTCGGCAATCCGCTACGGCGATATCAGCTATCCGATTCACATTATTTGGCATCGGCCATGTCTAAAAACTCTTGGCTTCAACATGCTGATAACTAATCTACGAAACATTGTCCCAACAGGTTTCGTCGCAACACTGTTCAATAATATTACTTTCCGATGGACGTACATGTCATGTATGATCTGACAAACGCTCGCACAAACAGTCTTGAAAATCAGCCGCTTGTATCGCGAAGTACGTAAATGCATATAGCAACGTGCTCAGAATACTACACACGCCCACACAAACAGTGCTTTTTGAAGACCTGCCTCCAGGTTTACAGTAGAAGTACATGCAATCATAGAAGACGATTGCACTATAGTATATACGCGGCGGCTGAGGCCGCCGCGTAAAAATGAAGAAAACTACAATGTCTAGATTCCTTTTTTTGCAATTTTTGATACGCATTGTAGTTTTTGTTTTCTCAAGCCATAAAGTTTAACAAAATTCAAAAAAGTTCTATTTTGAAGCTTAGATTTAAAATACTGAAGCAACGTGATGACTTAACCAAATGAAACTACGCATGAATTGAGACACCTACAAGTAAATTTAGACTAAATTGGAATTAAACTTCATCAAGTCATATTCTTTCCAAAATGAAACATAAAGCAAAAACTTGAAAAAATGCCGAATTTGAGATATTTCACAGCATATTTTGGACAAACAATTGTTAACAAAACAAATACATGTGCTTATGCTCTATTTCTTTGTCTATGAAATGCAAAAAACCGCTTATACCTAAATAGCTTCTAAAACAACCGAGTAACAGCTCATCAAAAAAAGCTGCATATACGAAACTACCACCTTAAATGGCTAACTTGGCTTAGTGTTTGTGACCGGCCGCGAAAGCGGAGAAGTTCGGCCGGCCGGCCGGCTGGCAGGCCGGAGCGGCCGAATTTTTGGAAAAAACCAATTGAACCAAGTCCAGAGCGTCATTTTGGCATAAACTTAGCCTGCCGTAGTGTTATGCCGGCCTAATTTTGTCAGTCGGTTAAATTCGGCTGGCCGGCCGGTGTTTTTAACCGGCCGGCCGGTCACAAACACTAACTTGGCCAACTTGAGTTGGCTAACTTGGCCAACTAGAGTTGGCCAACTTAGCCATTTAAGTAGGCCACGTTAGCCATTCAAGTTGGCCAACTTTGGCCATGTTAGCATTTAAGTTGGCCAAGTTAACCATTTAAGTTGGCCAAGTTAGTCAAGTCAACTTGAATATCCGATCCTTACACCACAAGACCAGGGCGGTGTACCCCCCCCCCCCGGCCCCCGGGTGTCCTCAAATGTTTCTAAAATAATTTATAACGCCTTTTCAAATTCATTCATTTCTCATCATCCTACAGTTACAGAACAGTTCACAATTCTTCGAAACAAAACTAACTGTATACATCAACTGATTAAGTTGGCCAAATTTTGTCATGTAGGACACTACACTTCAGCCACAAGGCATTTCGCTGTTATACCTAATGTTATAGACTTAATTACCCAGTCTCGATTCACACCTTGGACTATAATTATTATGTTCGCGTAGCCAACAGAATAAAAAATGACATCATGACAACAAACTCTCAGTTAAATTAATTTAATGTGAAAAGACAACATCATAATAAACACAAAACAATGACATACTTATAAGCATACACGTACACTGGGGGACATGCCCCTATAGCAAACCAGCAGCAGCAGCCTTCTTCAAAAGCTTGACAGTACTATACTTTGTCGTTGAAATTCACCATTCATGCTAGGCAGCAGGTATGAGTAGTATAACAGTATCTTTTCAGTAGGCCACTCTGGTATAAAAACAAACTTTTAAAAACATTCAAATACTAGAAATAATATAATATTGTTTGAGTTTTGAAATTTTTTAAATTCTACAATTTCTATAGTTTTTTAAATTTCTAATTTTATGCTCTACAATAAAAGTGTTAATAATGGACAACGTTAGAGCATCTATCGCTACAGAAATAGATACCATTCCGATACAATAATAATTGTTATAATATGCGAAGTGAAATAATTCTTCTGAATTTTCAAAAAACATCGGTGGTTTATTCACACCAATAGCAGCATTAAACCAAGAGTACATAATAGCGTCTCAGTCTATATAGAAGAAGAGTGAGACACTCTCCAGCCTGCCTGTGTTCTAGCTCAGGCAGATGCGCTGGTCGTTTTCACGCTACATGTTGACATTCTATGCAACATGTGACTGGCCAATCAGAAGCGAGCTTCTATTCTCTGATTGGCAGACGCCTGTGCACGTGCTCCAATCATCAAACGGGATACGGATAAAGGTTAATAACTCATTATTTATTCATAGTCTGCTTGTAAAAACATTAAAAAAGGTTTGCAAATACCTTTGGGGATATTTTGGCAAAATTTCAGCGAAATTGATTGAGAAACTTTGAAGAAATTCAGAAAAGTTTATATCTCAAAAGTTTCTCAATCAATTTCGCTGAAAGTTTGCCAAAATATCCGTAGAGGTATTTGCAAACCTTTTTTAATGTTTTTGAAAGCAGACTATGAATAAATAATGAGTTATTAAGCTTTTATCCCTGTCTTAATGCTTATCAACGCATCAGCGATTATATACTAAAGTGTGTTACGCAGGGAATCTACGCGCTGATTGGTCAGCAACATGTTGCATAGAATGTCAACATGTAGCCTGAAAACGACCAGCGCATCTGCCTGTGCTAGAACGCAAGCAGGCTGGAGAGTGTCTCACTCTTCTTCTATATAGAGTGAGAAGCTATTATGTACTCTTGATTAAACTGACCAATCGCCAGGAATGTTGTTTTGATGTTTGTTGGAAATCACAAATATTCAGCATTCACGGAAGACTGAATCGGATTCAATCAGAATCGAAGTTCTCGCAAAGTGAAAACTCAGCGTGAATCCAATTCTTTGGCTCGATATTGCTGAGAATCGACAACATATTATACTCAGTCTGATATTTCAGCTGGAAGCCATCACTTTACTGACATCTTCATAGGCAATATTTTCCACAGTACGCCCCTTCGTTGGTCCCTGAAAATACAAAAAATACAGTAGTAAAAAATTAACAGTTACAGAACATAATCTTGGGATAACCAACAGCGAAACTGTTCCAATTCATCGTGATCTAATAATAATTATTGTGCTGCTTTGCTCATGTGCTGCGCTATTTCAGCAATGAAGATGGTAATCGCGTTTAAACTACCACATCATACATGTGTAAATAAATATAAGTTAGCGCAAACAGGATTGTGACAAAGACCTCAATACATATTATTACAAAACTTTACTATAATTTTAAAGATGAGTTTTTGCAATGTTAACACTTGCACCTCAAGCTGGGTTTTTTTTGCGCAAAAACGTTCGCAATTGCGAAAAAAATTTGATGATTGCGAAAAAATTTCAAACCTTTTCGCAAAATTGCGAAAAAATTTTGACGCAGTGGAGGTGAACTCGTAAGGTCTATGCGCTGATTTTTGTGGTTTACTCGGAAAACATTTCCGATACGTCCCCAATTGGCCAAATTTGGCCTAAAAATTGAAAATTTCTCCGACTTTTTCTGATCCCCTAGGCCCGGACTCGTGCAACTTTGTGACTTGATGTTTCTAGTGATTGTAAGTGGGACACTTTTTCTTTCATGTATCATCACACCGACTGCATGTAACACTAATAGACACTAGACAGTATAATAGGGGTCGGACTGTCGGAGACTCAGAGGTGACATAATTAAGAAAAGAAACCTTTCAAAATGTTAGCATTTTCAGGCCTAACTTGGTCATTGGCCGGGTCTTCTGAAATTTCTTTACGGCTGAACATCGATTGTGAAAATTGTGAAAAATTACACGAAATTCTCAGGACGGCTCCATAAATTTAAATAAAAATGTCAAAATCATTGCTTTTTGGCCAAAACGGGTAAAAATTGCGTCAGTCTTAATCCTGTATAGGCGTAATAATGTTTTATTATTAACATTTAAATGTAAAATCTACTGCATAAGTAACAAAAGTAAGTCTGCGAAAAAAATTTGATTTTGCGAAAAATATTTCAAGCTTTTCGCAAAATTGCGAAAATTTGCCAGCGAAAAAAAAACCCAGACCTCAAGCGAAAATATCCAGACAATCTCATCGTAAACAGTTTTTCTTTCTTATTACACTCCGATAATTAGCTAAAATAGCTTAGCTACACAGTAATTAACTTGAAAACAGCTTAGCAACAAACACTGCTTTTACATTTACTCGACTAGATTGTAAAAACAGATGTAGATGGGGTGGTCGCGGAACGGGGGGGGGCTTGGGGGCAAGCCCCCTCCCCCGTTTTGAGGACAAGCCCTCCTCAGAGTTGACCCATTGGAACAAGCCCCCTTCTTTAAGGTGGGACTGAAAAAAGGGTACCCGAAAACTAAAAATTTGCCTCAGATCGCTGTAAAATGCTTCAAAAATGAGCGACAAACAAAAAAATTGCAAAAATTTGCAAAAAATATCAAAATTTTTTTTAAAATTGTCCTTTTTTAAGCAAACATGTTTTTGCGGGAAAAAACCAGAAAAAGCCCCCCCCCCCAGACAAAGAGCCCGTGTACATGTATGATTTGTACCCAATCCAAAACCAATAATACCTGAGCTATTTTAACAGTGACCGAAAATGCGTCTTCATTAAGAGCTTTCATCGTCGCTCTGAGGCCTCTGTATGCCCCGTTCACGATAAGCACTTCTTTGCCTAAAAATGCCACTTTAGATACACCACGTGAGTGAACAAGCAGCATGTAAAGTGTAAACACCAAACATCATTGTACGTTATTTTTGTAGTATAGTGTAAAATAATGTATAAAATTGTTACTTTATACAAGCAATTTTTTAATGTAAAAATGTATTCTTTACTTATTAAAATGTGTAAATATTTCAAAAAACCAGGTATTCAAGGCATACATGTAACAGCACCAAAATTTTGGGTACCCCTCCCCCCCTCTGGTGGGACCCCCCCTCCCCTGCGTCACCTCATTTTTGACCCCCCTCCCTTCCAAAAATAACGCATTTTTTACCTTTTTGACCAAAAAACACCGATTTTGACAAATTTTGGAGAAAATTTTGGTAAAAATCGCTTAAATTTCACGAAAAAATGCCGATTTTCTTAAATTTTGGCCAAAATTTTGCTCCCGCCGGCACCCTCCCCCCTCTTTTCCCCCTGGTGGGACCCCCCCTCCCTCCCCCTGGACCGAATTTGTGGGGGGGGTCTTCCCCCCCCCATCCCCCCCCCAACTACATGTATGATTCAAGGGTGTGAGATTCGATGATAAATTTGCAAGTTTTGGATGGTTTTAAAACGGAACTGAAATGTGAGGCAGATTAAACTGTTGGATGCTGGTGAATGTAAAAGCATGATTATATTATTACCGGCAAGAGTACATAATAGCGTCTCACTCCATGTAGAAGAAGAGTGAGACACTCTCCAGCCTACCTGTGTTCTAGCAAAGGCAGATGCGCTGGTCATTTTCAAGTCACATGTTGACATTTTGTGCAACATGTGGCTGGCCAATTAGAAGCGAGCTCCTACTCTCTGATTGGCAGACGCCTGTGCACGTGCTCCAATCATAAAACGGAATAGGGATAAAAGGTTAATAACTCATTTTTCGTTTACAGTCTGCTTGCAAAAACATTAAAAAAAGGTTTGCAAATACCGTTGGGGATATTATGGTAAACTTTCAGCGAAATTGATTGAGAAACTTTTAAGAAATTCAGAAAAATCTCAAATCTATATCTATAATTTATATCTCAAAAGTTTCTCAATCAATTTCGCTGAAAGTTTGCCTAAATATCCCTAAAGGTATTTGCAAACCTTTTTTAATGTTTTTGCAAGCAGCCTAGGAATAAATAATGAGTTAATAAGCTTTTAACCTTAACCTTAATAAGCTTTATCTTAATGATTATCAACTAGAGATGAGCCGGGAAGGGCGGGGCCGGGCCGACCGGCAGAAGTTTGAATCAGGGCCGGGCCGGGCCGTGGAAATTTTGCATCAGGGCCGGGCCGGGCCGCTATGCCATCAGGGCCTCAGGGCCGGCCCGGCCCTGATTTTGGCCCGGCCCGGCCCTAATTTCAACCCTGTCCTAACTGTTGTCAGAAGCAAACACGTACGTATATATGTACGCTAACGCACAGCCTGCGTAGCAGCCTGTCGTGTGGTGTCTTCCTAGTGTGTGTCGCTGTCGCATCTTTTCCAATGTTACTCTGCGTGTTAATATTTGTATTATGCTATATATACTACTTGTCTTTTATAGAATTTTTTAGCTCTTACGGTTCGACAGCTCTATTAGGTTTAGTAAGAAATGTAAAATGTAATGCAAGGTTAAGTGTTAAGTTTAACACAAGGGTCCTCCCCCCTTTGGTTTTTTTGGTCTGACCGGAAAAATTTTCTGATACGTCTCCAATTGACCAAATTTGGCCTAAAAATAAAAAAATTCCCCCTATTTTTCGTGGGGGCTGCCGCACCCAGACCCTTGCGACTTTGTGGCTTACTATTCTTTGTTATTATTTTTCGTCAAAGCTTAATATGCATACATGAGTAAATTATGCTACATGTCTGATGTGACGTTACCATCTTTTGTTTTAATTGATCTGTCGGAAAAAATTTCTGATACGTCTCCAGTTAACCGAATTCGGTCTAAAAATTGGAAAAATTGCAATTTTTTTATGTGGGCTGCCGCCCCCAGACCCCTGCAACTTTGTGGTTTAATGATCTTGCGTTTGTAAAGCGTCTAATAAGAGTTCAATTGCTAAAAAGTTCATTTTAACCCATTACAAAAAATCGTAGTCATCCCCCCTATAAATTTTTTCTGGGTACGCCACTGGTGATATATACTGTTTTTATTATGAACTTTTCACACAATAAGCTATAGTATGTAGGTATTCAGTAGCATAAGCCTTTAAGCAACACACTAAGTTCTTCAACTGACAAGGGCGATCGAACTGTCCAGTAGTGAGAATCAGGGCCGATCAGGGCCGGGCCGGGCGGGGCCGAACAAAATTTCCATCAGGGCCGGGCCGGGCCGAAAAAGCCGGCCCTGATCTCATCTCTATGTATCAACGCATCAGCGATTATAATACATACACTAAAGTGTATTACGCTGAGAATCTACGCGCTGATTGGCCAGCCATTTGTTGCACAGAATGTCAACATGTAGCCTGAAAACAACCAGCGCATCTGCCTGTGCTAGAACACAGGCAGGCTGGAGTTATGAAGTGTCTCACTCTTCTTCTATATAGAGTAAGACGCTATTATGTACTCTTGTTACCGGCTAGCGCCAACATTTTCGTATGTTATTTTCTTCACCACTAGACATTGGCTAATCGAAAACAAATTTTTCTAGGACCCATTGATTAACATAAGGCTAAGTTTAGTGGATTCCTTTGCTACCAAAACAAACGCATTGTTTCGCCAATTTTATCTGTGGATGACTATCTTACCAATGGCAGGTATGACAGTTTCCAAATGTTTCTGGTGCATTCGGACTGGTTTTTCGGAATCGCCACTGATAAGGCGGAGGACGGCAACAAACCCATCATCTTCGACCGACTAAAAAATGCATAAAAATAAAACTATAATATAGATTAAAAATTAAATATAAGGAAATTAACATAACTAATATACGCTGAATAATAACAAGAACGTTTAGCTATTTACAAGTTTATCCACCAATAAAATTCCGAATGGTTCGAGTTTTGATTGCACTTTCAATTTGTAAAAAATTCATCAATTTACGGCAATTACCAGCACTTTGGTAAATAAAGCCACATTCCAGTGACATTGCCACATTTTTTGTATGTCTCCAATAATGGAATACTGATTTCAGATTAAGTATATTATATTTAACGGAGAAACTGAATGGCAAAAATGAAATTAACAAAATAGTATCGCTAATTTTAGATCATCCCAATTTACAAAAATTCCTCTTTACCTCTACCACAGCTTTTTGCTTGTACAAATCGGAGCCCTTCTTCATTATTTTAACAACGATATCCTAAACAAAAACGCAGTAAAAGATATCATAACAAAACTGAATCACAGAAACAGCCAAATAATTGCACACGAATGCGTACTAATATGCTTTAACTGCACTGTAAAATGTACGTAAACGTTACTCTTGTCTTATGCATTGTTTATCGTTTATGGCATATTTTCTATTTTAGTAGATTTTGAGTTCACTCACGTCAATTTTGGTCTACAATAGAGGCGTATCGGAAATTTCATCGAAAACAAAAAGGGGGACTGTCAAAGAAATGGAGCGTGTCTCGATTGGAGAGGGGACGATCTAGCCATCCAATCCACCATCACCAAACACTCAACTACATCTGCATTCAGTCATATAATTTCCATTGCTTTTGCTTGCGGTTTCTTGTTTTTTTCTTGGTTGATTTGTTTGATCATTCTACTGTTTGATTCGCCTGTTTAATATTTTTTGTCTAAAGAGTAAACTTACTTTCTTCTTCTTCTTCTTCTTCACTAATCATCAAGAGGTGAACCTAAACTACAATTTATGTTGTCCCAATAAATCCATCCTTCCCCCATACCTCATGTAACCAATAGTCCTTTCGATTCTTGCTCTCTTTGATCCGCTCCTCTTCTAGTCTTATCTCGTCTAGCACAGATCGACCGGACGTTTTGCCATCTCGACTTTTGCTGGACATTTGGCTGATGGTTGATTTTGCCGACGGTGAGGGAGATCGTTTTCGTTTCAGGGGATTGGTGACCAATGGCAGAACCCTGGAAAAAAATTAAAAAACCTAGACTTTTCCATGCGTTCGCAGATTTGACACTTTTTTTTGAAAGGTGAAGAGCTCCATTACTTTTGGCTCTTAGTTGATTATCGTTAGCTTTAGCTTCCGATGATAAAATCGAGCGTCAAAAGCAAATATTATTTTTTGACAGGCTAAAAAGGCGTTATTTTTGGGCAGCCAGTTATTCTTCAGTTAAAGAGTGAAAAAAGTCTAGTATAACAATTTATACACAAAAACTTCAAACTCTGTAGACACGAGCACACCCTAAAAAACTAATTAGAACCAAAAGTTGCAGACTTGTTAAGCTGAGTATGAAACGACAAAAACGAACCAACATACCTAGAGAGTAGGTCAAAGGCAGTCAAAAAATAATGTCTCCTGACTTCCTGAGTCAATACAAACCCTCGGCGTTTTTAAAAACTCGGCGTTCATAAATAAATATACGCTTGGTGGAGAAAAACAGCCCAGATTTACTTAACCTGTTTAATTGTCTCAATTATTTCAATTTAATTTCATTATTAGCTAAACCTGCTATTAAAGTATTCAGTTTTCAATTAAAAACTATTTACTCAACACGCAGACAAGTTCTTTTGACTTACTTGGCGGTAGGTTTGATGGCCGACGTAGAAGCTGTAGGTCTATCCATCTTAAATTCAACTAAAAAACAAACAATGTCAGTTATATATATAAATTTAACTAATTATGAATTTTGAAACCAGTTTTTATCAAACTTCTGTGTGCGTTATATCATTGAGCAAAATTATAACTTTAGAATACTAAATTTCAATCTGCTGTACAAACAGTAACGCTCGCATTTCGTCGAAAAATTAGTTGAACAATGAATTAATGAATGAATCAATGAAACAATTTTTAGCTGCGATTAGAACAAAATTCAGTTAAAAAACAGTTAAGGGGGGTAATTGCGTTTTTAGGTGTTTTTTTGAAGAGCCATAGTTCAGCGATTACAAATTCAAATCACAAGCGGTCTTTTGTATTAGGTAGAACAATATCTTTCCTAAATGTATGCCATGCGTTGAAATTTAACCTGTGATTTTGTTTCCAGTATAAGCGACTAAAGAAAGGTCCTTTCCAAAATATTACAATTTTTTACGAAAAGTTTGCGCCACAGCTCTGAATCATACGATTACCTGTTGGGGCTGAAAGTTGGTAAGGTTTTTGACATGTTTAAAATCCCCAGGCATGTCCCCCACTTTTTTAATAACTAGTCAATTTACTGAGAAAATAGCTGAAAAGCAAACGCACCGAAAAATTAAGATTTTTTTTGTAATTAAAACCTTCTAAAAATGTCCACAGGTGAAATTTCGAAAAAGTGAGAGACATGCCTGGGGATTTTGACCTTTACAGTACTGTCCCAAAAATTCATGCTCAGGCGTCACTTATAACTTGAGTACTGGTGGCGCAAAGTTTACATAGAAATCACAAAAACCTCGAAAACGCAACTACCACCTTAAACAAAAGCAGGGGCCTGCACTCTCCCGAATTAAACGGACTGCACAATACTGTGCGAAGCTTGAATGAACTGAATGAAATCAATTAAAACAGAATTAAACTAGTTTTAGCATTATGAATCAGCGCTGCTAAAATTTAGTCCAAACCTATTTCTAACTGTCACTGACATGAAAATATTTGAAATGTACACTTGACCTGATTTAGTGAATACGCAGGGAACGGGCGCTCTTACTTTTTTCATCACTGTTCTGCCTTTGCAGCTCAGTGTAAACAGTTGACGTGGACTCTTCCCCATTTGCTTTAGCCCGTTCCATCTGAAAATAAAAAATATTTTTTTCTAAATAATATAATCTAGAGTACAATAATGTCTCACTGTATATTGAAGAAGAGTGAGACACTCTCCTTTCTGCCTGTGTTCTAGCGCAGGCAGATGCGCTGGTCGTTTTAAGGACACATGTTGCCGTTTTCTGCAACATGTGGCTGGCCAATCAGCGCGTAGATTCTATGCGTAACACACTTTAGTATATAATCGCTGAAGCGTTGATAAACAATAAGATAGGGATGAAACGTTAATAACTCATTTTTAATACATTATTTAGGTGCTAAAACATCAAAAATGGTTTGCAAATACCTTTTTGGACATTTTGACAAACTTTCAGCAAAATTGATAGAGAAATGTTTGAGAAATGTTCATATCTCAACAGTTTCGCCGTCAACTTCGCTGAAAGTTTGTCAAAATTTCCACAAACGTATTTGGAAACCTTGTGTGATGTTCTAGCACCTAAGTAATGTATTAAAAATAAATTATTAAGGTTTTATCCCTATCCTATTGCTTATCAACGCTTCATAGATTATATACTATTGAGTGTATTACGCAGAGAATCTACGAGCTGATTGGCCAGCCATGCACAACACGGCAACATGTGGCCTGAAAACGACCAGCGCATCTGCCTGCGCTATAACACAGGCAGGAAGGAGAGTGGCTCACTCTTCTTCGTTATAGAGTGAGACGCTATTATGCACTCTTGATATAATATTTAAAACATTTTATTATCACGATTCAAGACCGACCGATCTTTCAGACAATCGTTACGGTGTTTTCTAATACTCTATTTTCACATTAATTTTACTAATATTACTGTTAGCAAGTCCCCTTTCTTGCTGTCAGAAATATCACAGTTTTTTACACAAAAAGGTTGCGTCACACTTCTTATCCATACGATCAGATGTTCGGGTCGATTTGCTAAAAAATAGCGTAAGCTGCATAGTGTACTCAGCATGCGACAGCGACGGTGTCACGGGGTAAATCTTCCCCCCGAGTGAAACTTCCCCCCGGAAGAAACACCCCGGGGTAAATCTTCCCCCGGAAGAAACACCCCGGGGTAAATCTTCCCCCCGGAAGATTTACCCCGAAGAGAAATTTAGCCCTATTTAACGCATATTTTGTCACTTAGCCCGGTTCATTCTTGTCCGTAAGTAAGCAAAGCACCTAAAATTTCACTGCGATGATAACTGATAGTGAACGCAAGTTTCTGCAAAACTTCGTGCCACAATGTTTATTTTAGGCCGAGTTCTGGGCCATCTAAAACGGAAAATTTGGATTTGGTGCACATTTGGTGCCAGGTCCAAAAGTGAACCGGCCATGCCCTTGACTCCACCAGTCCGCTTTTCAAGGCATTGACTAATGCACTAGCGTTTTTGTACCATGCATATTGTAGCAAAAAGTGTAAACTGCAAGTGTATAAAAAATTTTTAAAATCAGTTCAGTGTATGGTGATAAAATGCATGCATATACAAAAAAGGCGCAAGAATGACACCATAAAACCCTAAATTGGGTATATACTTGAAAGTTGATATAAAAATTCTCAAAAACAGTCTTCATAGACACAAGGATGTTGCTCAGCAGCACTGTTGAAACTGTCTTTTACAAATTCTACATTTTTCAATGTATTTTGTGGTCTATTTAGGGGCCCTAAACTGCACCCAACAACCTTTGATGCATGGGGGCCAAAATTGCACCAGATTTGGAGACTGTAAAACTCACAAAGATAACGAATTTCGCCTTGTTGTTCATTATAGAGTTGCGCAGTTATATCAACTGTGTTCACAACAAGCTAAGTTTTCGGCAAAAGTATTCAGTAAGTATCAAGCACATATTTTTAAGTAACATTGGCCAGAGGCCATCGTAAACCTGTTGGGTCAGCTAAAGTTTTATTCTTAATTTGCATATTGCCCATGAAATGCCTCTCTTTTTACAGCCATTGAAACGGCAAAATCTCAGCCCAAAACTTTCGGCAGTCGGAACTTGAATGTAGGTACTAAATAAAGATTAATTTGTGGACTTCATGTTTGCTTATGCATAACTGCGAACTTATCTTGCAGTTCTATAGCACATAAGTTGTCTCAGTTTAGAAGCACGCAGTTTTATTGTAGATTTCTAAGGGCCTTTTCATAAAAAGATTAAAATTATTAAAATTAATCAGCGATATTAAAAATATTAAAAGTGTTTAATCACGTTTTCATAAAATCAAGATTAAAAACTCACGCTGCAATCAATCTATGAATTTTTAATATTTATAATCTTCACAGCTGCAACTGAATTTTAATGTCGTTTTCATATAAAGATTTATTTTAATCTTTGATTTTTAATCTTTTTATGAAAAGGCCCTAAGAGCTGAGTGGTGGAGTGGATTGTCTGCTGGGTTCGCAACCTTGAGGTGATGTCGTCGATTCCTAAATGATCACTTTTTGTCAGACTTTTGCAGTTTCAAAGTACCTTTTCAGAAACCAGTAAAGCAGCAACCACTGATTACTGTACATTGCTTCTTGCATGAATTCTATTGAAATTTTTGTCAATTATAGCGGTCAGACTCCTCTGTCGTTTGGTATATTTTTTTAGACGAGACTTGCATCGCAGTGAGAGTTACATGCATGTGAACACGCTAATGATGCATATTTGGGCTGTTTCACCTTTAGCTTTTCTACTATAGATTAGAATTGACTAAACACAGGCAACAGTAAAACTAATAGGTATTACAAACTTTGGTCATCAAACATAGTCAACTTTGGCTTAACCTCAAACAGTAACACAACTTTGGCCAGGTAAGTAAGTTATTGACTAAAGATTTACAGTTCCAACATGTGCTAACAGCTAAGCAAGTGATGATTTACTGTGTAGAAATTTGCCACTTTTAGGTGCCTACTTGATTACAAGTTGGACTGAAAAAGGCAACATACCGAAAAAGTTCGAAGTAATAAGTATAAAGACCGTATAAAGCGGACTCATCTTTCATAGTTCGAATATTTGCGTCATAATTAGAGGGACAATGTGCGTTAAATAGGGCTGAATTTCTCTTCGGGGTAAATCTTCCGGGGGGAAGATTCACCCCGGGGTGTTTCTTCCGGGGGGAAGATTTACCCGGGGTGTTTCTTCCGGGGGGAAGATTCACTCGGGGAGAAGATTTACCCCGTGACAACGGCATAATTGACTCCACCAGTGTTTTTTTTTGCGTCAAAAAGTGCGAAACGCCGCACTTTTTTTCTGAAATTTCGCACTTTTTATTGGCCATGTGCGTCCCGTGACGCACTTTTTTTCGGCCGAGGCTGAAAGATGTCATAGCTGATTTTGGCCAAAAAGTGCCTAAAATAGCATTTTTGTCGCGAAAATTTTGAAAAATTTTCCAAAATTACGTCAAAACCATCAAATTTGTAAAATTTTCTGATGTGTCTAACGTTTCAAGCTTAATCGGTATGCAGCTACAGCTGGTTTCAATGACAGTTTACAAACTATTATGATTAGTAATGATTAAGATCATGATTAGAATAAATCGTGTCGAAGCATGGCACACCCAGCAAGTTTCTTAAAAGCATCAATTAATGCCAATAGGTATTTGTCCCGCTAGTATCAGAGTTTGGAATAGGAGAATTCTATTATATATATATATATATCTGCTGAAATTAGCTGCGTGTTTACAGTGCTTAGTTCAGTTCCTGCCAGCTTAATTTGGCGTAATGAGGCAGTTTCCAGGGGAACTGAGTAAGTTCCATCCCAAAACACCAGATACATGGCTTCTGAAGGCTGCCGCCTCCAGACCCCTGCAACTACTGCAGTTCCCGTTTTGTACTTTTTCAAGCAAAATTGCATCCTTGTAGTCTTTTTCAGTCTGCTAAAATTCAAAACTCTGCTTAGCTTTTCTCAACAACACCGAAATTAACGTGATCAGCAAAATACCTAGACGTAATATTTAAGTCCCTCTTGGATACCGCACTACGAAGCGTATCGAATAAAACATAAATTTATAGATGCTGAGACGCCACGCTTAGGTCCATAGTTTAAGTCGCCGACTTTCAGAAACCAGAATTTATAAGTTAAGCTCAGCTTTCGCACATTCTAAATGGGCAAGGCAATGGCGTACCCAGGGAAGGGTAGATGGGCGGAATCGCCACCCCTCCCGAATTTTTTTTCCAGTGAATTTTTTTACACATTTTTACTTTTTTTCACAGTGAATTTTTCCCCTTTTGCTTTATTGCTTGGCCAAAAAATTTTCCGATACGTTTCCAATTGATCAAATTTGGGCTAAAAGTCAAAAATTTTTCCAAATTTTTTTCCTGGGGGCTGCCGCCCCCAGACCCCTGCAACGTCTGCCAACGTGGCCTTCCGTTTTCACTTCACATTTGTATGTTAATATTGAAAATAGTGCATTTTAACCCATTACAAAAAATCCAAACGCCATTCCCCCCCCAACTTTTTTTCGAGGTACGCTGCTTAAAAGTAGAAATTAAAATTTTTTCAGAAAATTTTTTAAAATTCCAAAATCGTAAGTGAGGACGGCCAGTGCCATAATAAAGTGATTTTCACCTAAAACACGCGCTTAAATAGCATTATAACCGCTCTGCGCACTTTTTTTCAAAATTACGCAAAAAAATTTGGGCATGTGCGTCAGACGACGCAAAATTTTTGACGAAAAAAAAACACTGCTCCACAGTAACAGATTACACTACAGCCCCACTTAATACACAGAGCTAAACGGCAAAAGCCTCAAATACTAGTTTACCTATGCTTTTATTTCCAACCTAAATAGCGGCAGCGTATCAACAGCATAAAACTACCCCACGAATGTGGATTTTATAGTTATAAAAGACAAAAAATTTGATTATTTTTTCGGAACATCTCGATTTTGCAATGGCAGAAATTTGGCAGAATCTGCCCCCAGACAAGTCCAACAAGTAAACTAGAAGAACCAACTCTAGCCAAAACTACATATTTCAGTTACTAAAACTCTTTTGGAACTTATGCAGTCTGGGTTGAAGTTCTTTATTCTGCGGTCACAGAGCCAACCCTGATAACTCGATAACCCAGTAGTTAAATGTATTTTTTCCCAAACCTGTTTCTCAATGAATTCCGCCATTCTCTCCTCATCGTCTTTATCCATTTTTTCCTTCTTGGCCAGCCGTTCCTGACGTGCCAGAGTTTCTGGATCTCGATCCACATAGGTGATGAACCAACCCTTTTCCGTTAAGTCCACCACGCATTTGCCTGAAATCAGAGAATACATAATGAAATGAAATGACTGCAAAATATGCGAAAAATCTTGAACAGTATACACTAGCTGAGGCTACCACACGAAGGCCGTGTTACGTTTCTTGTCTGTCTCACACAACGATGCACTGGTAGAGACCTATATATTATGTCGTAGGCTGTAAGGTAATTCAGGCCATAATATGACATAGGGTCAAGGCCATACGGTAATTTCCTAATAGACCGCGCCACAATAGGACAACCGTATAGCCCAGGCCATACGGCTCAAATCTAATAATACATGCCGCGGCCACAAGAGAACAAACAAAGTTAATCCGCTGTCTCCCTTGACTGCTGAACAATTAACCGCAAGAAACTAAGAACGTCACCACTTGAGACGAAAATTAATGAAGACCTTCACAGATAGTTCAGAAAATGACAGCTAATAAAGTGGGGTACCCACGTGAGCTAGTTACAGTAGTACAGTTAGTTATTTTGTATGCTTGAAAAATGCTTCATGTGGTTAACCAATTTTTTGTGCAAAACAATGTACAAATGCACACTTTTTAAAAATTTTGCAGATAAAAATTAAAATCATAGCGCACGACTGTCCTGTGATAAGCATCGATACCGAATGCACTGTTTTGAAATATGATTGTAAAATTTGTTTAAATTTAGAATATGTGTATTAATGCCACATTCCCCCCTCTGTAGAGCTGCCAATCTTCCCTGCCAGTATAGTATGCGGTTTCACAATTAACGTGCAATTAAAACTAACCTTTGACCTTTGCCTCCAATTACTCAGTCCGGTTGCACGTGTGTGCATGTCCGAAGCGGACGTCACAATAGCCGGAGTCGAACTTTGTTTGTCCTCTTACAGACCGGTCCACAAGGGGACAACACTAAGGCCTAGGCCATACGGTTGTCCTCTTGTGGCCCGGTCTACAAGGAAATTACCGCATGGCCTAGGCCCTATGGCATAGGGCCTGAATTACCCTATAGCCTACGACATATACCCAACTTTCGAACGTTTATATAGAGCATGAGGACTACAAAAAATACAATAAAGCTAAAAGACACAAGCATCAAAATTATTTTTGTTCAGCAAGATGCCAATTGAATATTTATACATTATGTGAACAGAAAGGCATACTTACGCAGATGCAATCACAAAGCCGAAATACGAAAAATTTTGGCAATAGCCGAAAAGTTTTGGTAATTGATGGGCACACTACACTACTGGACTCTATATCGCTGAGAAAGGCCGAAGGTAAGCACGTGTGCTGAGCTCACCTATCCATAACTAACCCTGGCGTCCCAAGTATTTCACAAAATCTGTCAACGTCTCCCACTGTGTGGCGTTCATGTGAACGTGGTGACGGAAGGCGATGTACTCTTGATAGACCATGTTAGCGTGGACCCGCTTGGTGCCTATGAACCACAAATTAGTTTAAAATAAAAAAATATGAATAATATATTATAAAACGTACACCAGTTTATTCAAAGCCCGATTCTGGCAAACAACCCAAAGCTTATATATAATAATATTATCTTAGAACCAAACAATATTATACGAAAAAACTGACTGCATACTTAATATCAAATGCTAACACGGAGGTGGGTCTTTTCTGGGGGGGGGGGGGGCTATACCGAAAATTCGACTGCCCTTGCAACAAGTCAGACATGAAAAATTTGCAAAAAATGACGGAATTTAATTTAAATAATTACCAAATTAATCTTACCAAATCGACGTCTCAGCAAATCCATGTAACCCTCTTCGAATTCCCTAAAAAACTGTTTACAGTTTACGTATATTATATATTATGCTACACACAAAGTGATAATGAAATATAGAATTTGAAAATAGCATTAATTCTACAAAATATATACTAGCTTAGGGCCTATTCCTTTACCGGATTAAAGGGTTAATCATAATCGGACAAAAAGGTTTAAAAATTATGCTGAAAAATGCCATTCCAAAACCTCGGGATTAAACGCACTTAAGCTTTAGCGCGCTGCTTCTTAATCGGACGAAAAGGACTTAACAATGCACGCTAATGTTAAGCGTGTGCGTGCATGTTAAATCCGTTTAGTCCAGTGGTAGTTTTAAAATGGGGTCAGGTCAGACTAAAATTAAGCCGCTGACTTATTTTAACTCGTTTAGTCCGTTTAACCCGACTTGTCATTCCAACACTCCAAAAATAAGTCCAGCTCCAGTCCGTTTATTCCGGTAAAGGAATTGGTCCTAAGGTTGCTAATATAAACTACAAATAAAAAAAATATGTAAAATTTTGTTGAAAAAATGCGACACTTCGTACTATTTAGGGACACATCAGGATACGCAATAAGCATACTTTAGAAAATATTGTCAAGCATACTTGGAAAATTCGTCCAGAAAAACGTCTGGGTTGTCCGCCACCACCAGAAGTTGACGTTGATGACTCTCCGAACTGATATGACATTTGAAGCCATTCTACAAAAACCAATCACTTTTTTCATTATAAACTGATTTCTTCGTTATCGGTACCAAATTTTCTGCCTTCTACACGTCCTTAACAGTTGTATGTATATATATATATATATATATATATATATATATATATATATATATATATATATATATATATATATATATATATATATATATATATATATATATATATATATATATTATATATATATATATATATATATATATATATATATACAGTAAGTTGTAGCAAAAAAGCAGCTATATTTGTACCCAATGTTTTAAATTCTGATTTTTTATATTTATTTTTATATACCCTCTCTCACTCTCTGACGACACACCATTCCCTGACATTAAGAACAGTCAAACGATACATAAATGGTCAAAAATGAAACTGACTTCATCCCGACACTGTTTCTGGCACATCTGACAATACCATCGAAGTTTTTGTAGTCCTTTCGCCTTCATTTTGTTGGCAAGCCATTTCGCCGTTCCGGCTTCCGCCTTTGGCATTATTAGGTTGATTCGACGATCCCACTTTGAATATAAATATAATATATAATATACGTGAATAGGGTTAAATGCAGTTGGGGGATATTGGACCTATTTGTTTTAAGTAGCAGTGGCGTAGCCAGGGGGGGGGGGCGGGGGGCCAAAGCCCCCCCTCAGCGATTTGGGGCCCCCCTCGAACGACTGAAAATTCAACACAAGGGTCCCCCATTTCGTTTTTATGGCCGGCCAGAAAAAGTTTTCGTCACGTCTCACGTCTCCAATTGATCAAATTCAGCCTAAAATTCCACAAATTCTCGAAAGTTTTTTCTGGGAGCTGCTTGCTTTATTCTTGTTTTCTTTTCTGGGGGGCTGCTTCCTTCTCAACTGACACAATATTGAAAACATGGTTTTTCATTATACTATCGATGTAATAACGCTTTAATGGATTATCGGGGTTAAATGCAGTTGGGGGGGATATAGTGGTGCGGGGGGAAAACCCTACGCGTTTTGCGGGAAAAATTTCGAGTGAGGTGCATACGTGGGCAGATGACCGATTCTGGGGGGGGGGGGGGTGAGCTGGGTTTTTTTAGGCCATAGCTAAGGCCATGGCCTAAATTTTTTCGAATTGGCCTAAATTTTTTGAGCGATTCAGGCCAGCTGGCCTAAACTTTTTCAGCTACGGATGCAGAAAAAATTTCCGATATATACGTCTCCAATTGACCAAATTTGGGCTAAAAATAAAAAAAAATTTCCCAACTTTTTTCTGGGGGCTGCCGCCCCCAGACCCCTGCGACTCTGTGGCTTATATACTACATCTATGTGCCTAGTTATTATCTTTCATCAAAGCCTATGCATGCATACACAAGTATAGTGGTGCGGGAAAAAAAACCCTACGCGTTTTGCGGGGAAAAAAACCCTAGTGCTTCCTGGCCGAACCGCTAGACATAGGCCCTTTTTGCGTATGTAGGTGGAAAGCGCATCCCAAACAGACTTACCACACCAATTTCTGTACAGTTCTGAAGCCTGTAAGATTTTTTATGAAATATCAAAATTTTGCATGTTGAAAAATTTCAAAATGACAAAATTTTCCAAATTTTTGACTTGTCATAATTTGTGACAAAAACACTTTTGGCCAACGCCGTTTGCATTTTTCAAGAGAGTTACCTTTCCTCTACACTTCTGAAGCTTAAAAACAGTGAAAAACATTGTGGTTGACCTGTGACAGTTCAAAGTTTTTGCGGGGAAAAAAATCCTATTGCGGGGAAAAAAACCCTATTTTGTTTGGCGTCAATTTTTTGCTAAACTCACCCATTGTTGCTACAAAAGTTGACTCATCTGGGCTAAGAACACCCGTAGACTTAATTTAAACCGTTTATTTGGCCGAAAAACGTCGTTTTTTGTCGTTTTGGCCCATACCCCGATACCCCTTACGAAACCTGTTTTGGTGATGTTTCACCAAAAAATTGGCATTTTTTTGGATATTCAGGTTTTAGCTGCTGCGTACCACTTGAATCCAAGAATGGTAAACGCGGGCGGTGTTTGTCCACCGTTTCTAACGTAATAAGCGCAAAAATCTTTTTTAATGCATTTAAAAACGAAAAAAATGCATATTTGGGCAGAAGTCATAACTGCCAAAAAGGGTCGGTTTTTGAAGAACTATTGTGAGTCACATGGATGTCCGAGAAACGGTTTTTTTAGTCCAAACTGCAGCCTAAGAGTTGTAGAACACGATGAAATTGACTTTATACTCACTGCTAATAGAACACTTGGAAAAAGTGGTAGGGTTTTTTTCCCCGCATTAGGGTTTTTTTCCCCGCATAGGGGTTTTTTTCCCGGAGGTTTCGAGGCTTATTACTCAGAAACGTGAGTAGTTAGAATCCATTTTATTAATGCAACAGTTAGGCGAAAGATGGCCGTTATAACAGCCGCGAGCATTAATGGATCCGATTTATGTGGAGCACGGGACGACCCAAAAAGTTGAAAATAGGGTATTTTTTCCCGCACGACTATACGTTATGCTGCATTTGAATGACTACACGAGTATATTATGCTACATTTCCTAGTGTAATAGACTGTCTGGTGTGACGTTCTTATCTTTTGTTTCAATTTTTATCCGAAAAAAATCTGATACGTCTCCACTCCAGTTGACCAAATTTCGGCTAAAAATTGGAAAAGTCGCCATATTTTTTCTGGGGGCCGCCGTCCCGAGACCCCTGCAACTGAAGTAAGCGGTTTAGTAATCTTGCGTTTGTAAGGCGTGTTAAAATTGCTAAAAAGTGCCTTTTAACCCATTACAAAAAATTGAAAAATCATTCCTCCCGAAATTTTTTTGTGGGTACGCAACTGTATATAATGTACATAAGTGTGTAGCTGTTTTATAGTAAAAAATGTCATTTCTTGTGAATTCAGCAGGGCCCGTAATATAAAAAAATCTTCTGGATCCTCACGGATCCCCAAGTTGTAATGTTGAGCACCAAAAAAATTTTAGATGCCGCTCTAGTAACAAAAATGGCAATTTTTTGAACGAATTTTGCTAATACATTCGTGTCGTTTTTTGTGTTAAAATTGCTGTTAGATGCATTTTAACACTTTTACAATTCTAAAAGTCGATTCCATCCACAGTTTGTTTCTGGCTACAAAACTGTAGAATATACTATGCTCATTTTTGTGAATAATGTTTGCAAAAATGCAAAAATGAGTTGGCCTAAGCTTATTGTCAATTGGCCTAAAAAAATTTGGACCTGAGGCCAAATGGCCTAAAGTTTTCAGACAAAAAAAACCTGGGGGTGAGCCACGGGGGGGGGGATGCGGAGCAACTTTTCCGCCCATTTTTTTAGCCACCATTTTACCTTCGTGAGCCACTAATTTTGCCGTCGTCGGGGGGAAGGGTGAAAACCCCTCAAACCGCCCCCACGCCCATGTATGGTGAGCGGACGTTTTGTGCACACATTTTTAAGAAAATAACTGTCGTGCTGCGCCTATGATTTATAGTGGTGTGGGGAAAAAAACCCTACGCGTTTGCGGGGAAAAAACCCTAGTGCTTCCTGGCCGAACCTTTAGACATAGGACATTTTTCCTGTCGGCCCACAGGCCGACAGGTCCTTACGCTGCGTTTTCCGGCGTACTTTACATTCTGTTTTGTTTTGACATTCTGATGAATGGTTGGTCTAAGTTTTGTTATTCTAGCCGGTTCATTTGTGGAATTTTGTTTTATTGGTTGTCATGTTTGATTTGCTATACCTACATGTGGCTATCAGGCTATGTAATAGCTTTGCTTTTTCGGCAATAATTAGTTTAACAAATATTTCAGTTTATTTTATCAATTTAAAAACGCGCCAAAGCCCTGTTTGCAGTTTGATGTGCTAATTGAAGTCTAATCAAAAATTATGAACTCTGACAAAACAAAACATGTGATTTCATTACAAAAACAACAAATTTTTGCCATCAAAAGTACAGAACCGTCTGCAATTGACAGCCAAGTGTTGGCGCCAAAGAGTGCTCAACCGACGCACTTATTTTCTGTTTTACTGTCGCTTTTTCGGTGATATGAAAACAGTTTAGTGAAAGCTAAATACAAAACGGGATCTCCAGATATATACTGGAATTGAGACGACTCGTTGGAGAGTATTAAACTCAACAACAAAAATTGCAAGGCGACAGGCATAAACTTTGCGGAAGTGAGAAAGGCGGTCAAGATTCGGCGGGGGGGGAATTATTTTTGCCCATATTTCGCTTCCTTACCCCATCTTTTAATAAAAATATGAAACCCCCATCGTCAGCCATGCCCCCAATGTGATCTCTAGCCCCCAAAATAGCTGTCTAAAAATTTTGCATAAGATTGCTGCTTGTTGAGTATGTAGGTGGAAAGCGCATCCCAAACTGACCTACCACACTAATTTTTGTGCAGTTCTGAGGACTGTAGCATTTTTTATGAAATATCATAATTTCGCATGTTGAAAAATTTCAAAGTGACAAGATTTTCCAAAATTTTAACTTGTCATAATTTTTCACATAAAAACACTTTTGGCGAACGCCGTTTGCATGTTTCAAGAGAGTTACCTTTCCTCTATACTTCTAAAGCTCAAAAACAGTGAAAAACGTTGTGGTTGACTTGTGACTGTTCAAAGTTTGTGCGGGGAAAAAACCCTATTGCGGGGAAAAAACCCTATTTTGTTTGGTGACATGAATTTTTGGCTAAACTCACCCATTGTTGCTGCAAAAGTTAATTCATCTGGGCTAAAAACATGCGTAGACTTCATTGAAACCGTTTATTCGGCCGCAAAACGTCGTTTTTGGTCGTCTCAACTTGGCCAACTTAGCCATTTTAAGTTGGCCGAGTTGGCCAACTGAAGTTGGCCAAGTTAGCAATTTTTAAGTTGGCCAAGTTGGCCAACTGAAGTTGGCCAAGTTAGCCATTGAAGTTGGCCAAGTTGGCCAAGTCAGCTGGCCAACTTTACCATTTCTAATAGCACAAGACCAGGACGGTGTGCCCCCGAATGTGCCCTCAAAATTTTTTAAAATAATTTTTAATGTCTTTTCAGATTCATTCATTTCTCATCATCCCACATTTAGGCAGAACAGTTAACAACTATATATTTAAAACAAAACTAACTACGTATATACATCAACTGATTAAGTTGTCTAAATTTGACCATGTAGGACACCACACTTGGGTGCAGATTCGGCGCGGGGGGGGGGAAATTCAAACTCACATTTTTTCAACGTAAAATCACGTTTTTATAGGTTTTCCGACGCGCTGAGCTTATTTTTAGCACTTTCCAAGCAAAAAAACGTGGATTTATTGCTTTTCGAAAAAATTCAAATTTTGTCTAAAATCATATAGTGGTGCGGGGAAAAAAAACCCTACGCGTTTTGCGGGGAAAAAAACCCTAGTGCTTCCTGGCCGAACCTCACGACATAGGACCTTTTTGAGTATGCAGGTGGAAAGCGCATCCCAAACTAACTTACCACACCAATTTCTGTGCAGTTTTGAGGCCTGTAGCGTTTTTTATAAAATTTCAAAATTTTGCATGTTGAAAAATTCCAAAGTGACAAAATTTTCCAAATTTTTGACTTGTCATAATTTTTCACAAAAACACTTTTGACCAACGCCGTTTGCATTTTTCAAGAGAGTTACCTTTCCTCTATACTTCTGAAGCTCGAAAACCGTGAAAAACGCTGTGGTTGACCAGTGACTGGTCAAAGTTTGTGCGGGAAAAAAAAACCCTATTGCGGGGAAAAAAAACCCTATTTTGTTTGGCGGCATTTTCTTGCTAAACTCACCCATTGTTGCTACTAAAGTTAGTTCATCTGCGCTAACAACATGCGTAGAGTTCATTAAAACCGTTTATTCGGCCGCAAAACGTCGTTTTTTGTCAATTTGGGCCATACCCCGACACCCCTTACGAAACCTGTTTTGATGATGTTTCACCAAAATTTGGCATTTTTTGCAATATTTAGGTTTTAGCTGCTGCGTACCAATTAAATCCAAGAATGATAGACGCGGGCGGTGTTTGTCCGCTGTTTCTCACGTAATAAGCGCAAAAATCTGTTTTTAATGCTTTTAAATACGGAAAAAATGCCTATTTGGGCAGAAGTCATTTCTGCCAAAACGGGTCGATTTTTGAAGAATCATTGTGAGTCACATGGATGTCGCAGAAACGGTTTTTTTAGACCATACTACAGCCTAACAGTTGTAGAACACGATGAAATTGTGTTTATATTCCCTGCTAATAGAACAACCAGAAAAAGTGATAGGGTTTTTTTCCCCGCATTAGGGTTTTTTTTCCCGCATAGGGTTTTTTTTTCCCGGAGGTTTCGAGACTCATTACTCAGAAACGTGAGTGGTTACAATCCATTTTATTAGTGCAACAGTTAGGCGAAAGATGGCCGTTATAACAGCCACGAGCATTAATGGATCCAATTTATGTGGAGCACAGGACGACCCGAAAAGTTGAAAATAGGGTTTTTTTTCCCGCACCACTATAATTTTTCGACTCTCGGGCTAATTTTCGGAAATTTGCACCGATACAGTCGTAATATCAGTCTGAAGTTTGATCATCATAACGTAACTTATAATAATATGTTTACTTCAGCTTTGTTTCCAAAATATTCTGCTCATTTATACCAAAAAATGTCACTTTTTCAAAGTATAGAATAGGCGAAATATGCATCGTTAACCTGGGGCCGTATTCTCAAAATAACCGTATAATAACCTGGGGCCGTATTCTTCTTAGGCTAACTTTACCCACAGGTAAGGTGAAGGTAAAGTTGTATTCTCAAAATTTTACCAAAGGGTAAGGTTAAAATTTAACTATGGGTAAGGTTAAAGTTTAACTTTACCTGTGGGTAAGGTTAAAGTTTAACTTTACCTGTGGGTAAGATTAAAGTTTAACTTTACCTGTGGGTAAGGTTACAGTTTAACTTTACCTGTGGGTAAGGTTAAACTTTAACTTTACCTGTGGGTAAGGTTAAAGTTAAACTGTGGGTAAGGTTAAAAGTTAAATTTTAACTGTGGGTAAAGTTAAAGTTAAAGATTAACTGTGGGTAAGGTTAAAGTTAAAAGTTAAACTGCGGGTAAGGTTAAAGTTGAAGTTTGACTATGGGTAAGGTTAAAATTAAAATTACACTGCGGTCTGCGGGTAAGGTTAAATAAAGTTCAAGTTTACTGTGGTTACGGTTAAAATTGCAAGTTTAACTGTGGGGTAGGTTAATGTTTACTTCAACTGAGACTGAAGAAAAGTTTAAAATTTAGCTATGGATAAGGGTGAGCTTTACCAATTTTTTTAAAATGTATATAGAAAAAATTCCCGATATACGTCCCCAACTGACCAAATTTGGCCTAAAAATCAACATACATGGGCAAGGTCAAAGGATTTAGCCTACACCAGTTTTTTTTCGTGCGTGGGTCTTTTTGTTTCAAAAATTTACGATTGCGCGTAGAAAGAATCCACGCACCATTATATGCAAACGTAGAGAATCTTACACATATTATGCATTAAATTATACGTACAGTGAGCTTTCGGAAGGCAAAAACCTTTTATGAAGTTGGCATAGTCAGAATTTTGAATTTTGGGGCACCTTGTCCACTTTTTTAAACTATTGCGGGGTCTGGGGGGCATCAGGCCCAGAATGCAACAAGTTTTACACTTTTTGGCGAAGTATATATGGTTTATACTGGTGCGGGAAAAACACCCTACGCGCTTTGCGGGGAAAAAAACCTAGTGCTTCCTGGCCGAACCTTTCGACATAGGCCCTTTTTGAGTATGTAAGTGGAATTCGCATCCCAAACTGACTTACCACACCAATTTTTGTATAGTTCTGAGGCCTATAGCATTGTTTATGAAATATCAAAATTTTGCATGTTGAAAAACTTGAAAGTGACAACATTTTCCAAATTTTTGTTTCCACCCATTGTTGCTACAAAACTGGATTCATCTGGCCTAACAAGATGCGTAGACTTCAACATACATGTAGTTGGGGGGGGGATGGGGGGGGGAAGACCCCCCCCCCACAAATTCGGTCCAGGGGGAGGGAGGGGGGGTCCCACCAGGGGGAAAAGAGGGGGGAGGGTGCCGGCGGGAGCAAAATTTTGGCCAAAATTTAAGAAAATCGGCATTTTTTCGTGAAATTTAAGCGATTTTTACCAAAATTTTCTCCAAAATTTGTCAAAATCGGTGTTTTTTGGTCAAAAAGGTAAAAAATGCGTTATTTTTGGAAGGGAGGGGGGTCAAAAATGAGGTGACGCAGGGGAGGGGGGGTCCCACCAGAGGGGGGGAGGGGTACCCAAAATTTTGGTGCTGTTACATGTATGGACTTCAATAAAACCGCTTATTCGCAAAACGTCGTGTTTTGTCGCTTTGGCCCATGCCCCGACACCCCTTGCGAAACCTGTTTTGGTGATGTTTCACCAAAATTTGGCATTTTTTGGAATATTTAGGCTTTAGCTGCTGCGTACCACTTGAATCCATCATTTCTAGGCGCGGGCAGTGTTTGTCCTCTGTTTCTGACGTATATAATAAACGCAAAAAATCTTAATGCTTTTAAATACTGAAAAAATGCATATTTGGGCAGAAGTCATTTCTGCCAAAAGGGTCGATTTTTGACTAATTATTATGAGTCACATGGGTGTCGGACTGTCGGAGAAACGGTTTTTTTAGTCCATACTGCAGCCTAAGAGTTGTAGAACACGATGAAAATGCGTTTATACTCACTGCTAATAGAACCACCGAAATAAGTGATAGGGTTTTTCCCCGCATTAGGGTTTTTTCTCCGCGCCACCATAGATACACATAGGGGGGGGGTAGGCACATAGGGTCGGCCCCCCCCTCAGACATCCGGCACCCCCCCTCGACCACCCACCCCCCCTCTGATTGCCAAAAAAGTGCCCCAAAAATGCGTAAAAACTTGAAAAATTGCAAAAATTTTTCGCCTGCGGCCAAAAAAGTACCCCAAAAATTAATTGAAAGTCGAAAAATCATGAAAAATTTTCGGCTGTCGCCGAAAAATGGACAAAACTAGGGACCACCCCCCCTTCCACCAGGGGTCGGGCATCCCCCCCCTCGCCCCCGTGCATCTCTGCGCGCCACTATACATTACGTTTAAGTAATAAACTGCAAAAAAAAGATTGGACGTCACATCCAGTAGCAAATGCAGCATAATGTGCTCTTGTGGACATGCATACGCTTTGACGAAAAATAATAACAAGGAATAGTATACAAGCCACGGAGTTGCGGGGGTCAGGGGGCGGCAGCCCCCATGAAAAAAGTCAGAACGGAGTCCGTCAATACGCTCCCGCTTCCAGCGTGGGTCTTACTTACGGAGTCAGTCAATACGTTCCCGCTTCCAACGTGGGTCTTACTTATGGAGTCAGTCAATACGTTCACGCTTCCAGCGTGGGTCTTACATACGGAATCAGCCACTGCAGTCAGTCGCTTCGCATCATCTGCGTGGATCACTACTCAGTTACTGCGCTTCACCCACCCTCGTACCCTGCGTGGGTCCCTTACTAACCCTTGCGTGGGTGCGTGGGTCTAGCCTACACCAGTGTAGGCTGGGTGTAGGCGTTGCCCATGCGTGAAATTCAAAATTTTCTGTAATTTTTTACTGAAGGTGGTTACCCCCAGGCCCCTGCAAGCGGCAAATCTGTAACTCACTTTTCCTTCCTTCTGCCTTTCGGGACAGCAAATGTATGCGTGTATATTATCAGCGGCGTAGCCATGGGGGGGGGGGACCGCGGGGCCAGGGCCTCCCCTCAGCGATTTGCCCCCCCCCCTCGGATAAAAAATGTAGCACCCATCCCCCGCCCCCGGCAGACAAACTTCGGAAAAGTTTCGGGCAAACAGGCACGTTGGCCGCTCCCTCAACTTGATCCTGGCTACGCCACTGTATATTATCCCCCAAATGCTTTATAAATAAATCTCGCTTGGAGGGCTATGCAGCGCACCAGCGATAGGGTGGGCTAATGAACAAAAAGTGGCGTAGCCAGGCGGGGCCCGGGGGGCCAGGGTCCTCACCTCGGCGGTTTTGCCCCCCCCCCCTCAGCGATCTGGGCCCCTGGCATATTTTTAGTAAGAAGGGGGGGGGCTGGAGGGCGCCCCTTATTTGGTCCGCAGCCCCCTATTTTGGTCGCCCCCCCATTTCAGATGGGTATGGGTTGACCTCCCCTCTCCATGGATGTATATAGTCATTGTAGATGTGGCGCCCCTGACGTTCCAGGGCTTAACGGAGATGAGCACCGCATCTAAGGGCTTTATATCCCAATTTTGGATATATATACGCATCGTGTGAAAACAACAAATATAGGGATAGACCGCTGGCTCGGCTCGGCTCGGCTCGGCAAATTGCCTTTGGCTCGGCAATTTTGCCGAGCCAGGCCGAGAGTTGAGACAGTCGTGAATTTTCAAGAACTAACTTTCAAAAGTTCAAAAACTCTTCCCAGAATCCAAAAAGCTAGAGCTGTATAGACGGTTTTTGTGTTTTTCCGTTAATAAACTGCTCTCCCAAACCGGTATATCACGGGGGGAGGGCGGCCGCGTTACCCATCTTTTATTGGAATTACATACTTCATGTAAGAATATGTGTGTATTCGGCGCAATTTTTTTGCCTGATATACTGTTTTGTGTTACATTATCATTGCAAAAACGACATTTTTAATAAATTTGCTGTCCGCATTGAATATCCAAAAGCTTAGTAAATTTTTCAATTTTTCACTCTGGCGGTAAAATAACTGCAAAACTAACAATAGCTGCAAAACGGTGGGAAGATATATAAGCAATATAATATTCCATAGTTCTTCAGATATAGTAAAATTGAAAAAATTTAACATATAGTAATATTGTTGGTAAAAGCCGGCTTCGTGGCGAGAATGGACGTCAAAATAAATCTGGCCCTTCACAGGAATCTGAATTTTCTGTAAAGTTTTTTCAGTTACACATTTTCAGATGTTTTTTACGAATTCCAGCATTTTACAGACTTTCAGAGGAATTTCAGAGAATTTTCAGAATAATTCAGGCAAAGTTCAGATAATTTCACCCAGAATTCAAAGACTCTAAATTTTATTTGAAAAAATGTTACTGGCTAATTCCACAGAAAATTCAGATTTATTGGTTTTCCTGTACTTTCAAGTTTCATCCATTTGTTGACGTCACTGTGTAGCTATCGATATGAAAATGGATGAATTTTTATTGAATTTTCGCACAATTTCCAGTTTGCCACCAAAAGTAGCAAACATTTAGGGTACCCCCCTCCCGTGGTAGGTCCTGCACTGTGAAGGGCGTAGTCGGGGGCGGGTGGTCGCGGGCGTCGCTACCCCTCTTCTTTTGGTCGAACCTGAAGAAAATGTCTACAAGGGTCCCCCCTTTGGTTTTTATCGCCCGGCCGAAAAAAATTTCTGATAGGTCTCCAATTGACCAAATTTGGCCTGAAATTAGAAAATTCTCATTTTTTTCTGGGGGCTGCCGCCCCCAGACCCCTGCAACTTTGTGGCTTCCTATTCGTTGATATTATCAAATATCAAATAAATATCAAATAAAAGCTCTAATCCTTTTTTGCTTCTTGACAGAAGTCCAAATTTGTCACTTAAAAAAAGTTGTGCCCCAAAACATTGATTCCCGGAGCGCACGATTAAATTTTGATAAAACCCAAAATTAACCATAGCCGGCCGGCTCGGCTCGGCCCGGCATGCCGAGCCGGCCGGCTCGGCTCGGCTCGGCATGCCGAGCCGGCCGGCTCGGCTCGGCTCGGCACCGAAATTCCCGGCTCGGTCTAACCCTAAACAAATATATAATTTTTTGCACTGCTACACGAACTACAGCGCTTGCGGACCATAAATTCAAGTGATTGCAAAGAAAGGGAAACACTATATATAAATTGGACGAACTTCTAGAAAACTGAGACAAATACTGGAAAAACACACAAATGCCTAGTTTCAAACAAAATTTGTAAAAAAACTTTACTATTACGTACACATTTTAAAAAATTGATAAAGCTCACCATCACTTATAGCAAAATTTTAACTTTTCCTTCAGCCTCAGTCATTTGAAGTAAAGTTTTACCTTACTCACAGTTGAACTTTTATCCTTACCCCTAGTCATACTGTAGCCTTACCCGCAGTTAACCTTTAACTTTAACCTTACCCACAGGTAAATTTAATTTTAACCTTACCCACAGGTAAAGTTAAACTTTAACCTTACCCACAGTTTAACTTTAACCTTACCTACAGGTAAAGTTAAACCTTAACCTTACCCACAGTTTAACTTTAACCTTACCGACAGTTTAACTTTAACCTTACCCACAGGTAAAGTTAAACTTTAACCTTACCTTAACCCATAGTTTAATTTTAACCTTACCCACAGGTAAAGTTAAATTTTAACATTACCCACAGGTAAAGTTAAACTTTAACCTTACCCACAGGTAAGGTTAAACTTTAACCTTACCCACAGTTTAACTTTACCCCGTATTCTAAGAATTTACCTTTACCCTCTGGTAAACTTTAACTTTACCCTTACCCGCAGAATTAACTTTACCTTCACCTTACCTGTGGGTAAAGTTAGCCTAACTTTCCCTGCAGGTAATTTTGAGAATACGGCCCCTGAGCTCACATATCAATTGTTATTGTTTCTTTTTGCATAGACAATAAATTAATTACATTTTTCGACAAAAAATAGCCATTTTTAGTTAAAAGGAGCCATTTTTAATAATGAAGAATACCATAAATACGAATTCAAAACGTCACTGCTGCTCAGCATTACGCTGGCGCTGACAGCCAATTTCGGTTCAAAAGTGCAGCTTTATTTATGATTCCACGGTAGCAAGTATCCTTTTATTTGATCCAAGCAACTAAGACTAAGCCTTTCCTAACCCATCTACTAAGCCTGACCCTAAGCACTAAGCCACAGCCTAAGCCTAAGCACTAAGCCTCAGCTAAGCACTATGTAAGTCTAAGCACTAAGCCTCAGCCTAAGCACTAAGCCTAAGCCTAAGCCTGAGGCCTAAATTCAAGAAAAAACATACTAAGAAACATCAGAAATAATTTTACCGACATAAAAAACCACAACTAGCTTCATATTTTGAAAAACTATGCAGCTATAGCCCAGAATTTGTACTGAACCTTACTTGTGTTGTAACTGCAGTGGCGTAGCCAGGGGGGGGGGGCCAGGGGGCCCGGGCCCCCCCCCTCAGCGATTTTGGCCCCCTCCCTCAGCGTTTTTGCCCCCCCCCCTGGGAGCCAAGGGCCGAACCCCCCTTTTGTCCAACTCATGAAAAAATTTCAAAAATTTCCAATATATACGCCTCCAATTGACCAAATTTTGCCTAAAATTAAAAAATTTCTTAACTTTTTCTGGGGGCTGCCTCCCCCAGTCCCCTGCAACTACGTAGTTTATTCGGTTCCTTGTTATGATCTCTTATTATTAAAACCTTGTATGTGTGAGAGCATTATGCAGCACCTACTTAGTACTTATGCAGCAGTTCGTTCGCTACGCTTGCTGATGTGACGGTCTTACAGGTCTTTGGTTTTAAATGCCTCGCCAGCCAAAATTTCCGATACATCTGATTTTGGTTTCTGAGCTCTATTTTTTGAAAATTTAAAAGTATTATTTTTTGATAGTAGTATATATGTATATATGCTGTTATATATATACGTGTAAGCATACACGTAACAGCACCGAAATTTTGGGTACCCCTCCCCCGCTTGGTGGGACCCCCCTCCCCTGCGTCAACTCATTTTTGAGCCCCCTCCCTCCCCAAATGACACATTTTTACCTTTTTTGACCAAAAAACACCGATTTTTCCCCCTCTGCCCCCTCCTATCCCCCCCCCCACTACATGTATGCGTGTAAGTTTTTGCAGTCGGGATTGACAAAATGGCATAATATGCATTAGGATTAGGAAAAAATAGAAACTGTAGCTGAAATAACTTTTTCACTGCAAATTTTAATTCAAAACTTTAAAAAAGCGCTAGCTTCTGGGGGCTGCCGCCCCCAGACCCCCGCGATCATTTTACTTTCTTGGCCAAGTGTGGCTTGAAACTAAGTTTTCAATGCAAATCTTATTTCAAAATTTTAAAAAAGGCGCTAGCTTCTGGGGGCTGCCGTCCCCAGACCCCCGCGATCATTTTACTTTCTTGGCCAAGTGTGGCTTGAAATTAAGTTTTCAATGCAAATCTTATTTCAAAATTTTAAAAAAGCGCTAGCTTCTGGGGGCTGCCGCCGCCAGACCCCCGCGATCATTTTACTTTCGTGGCCAAGTGTGGCTTGAAATTAAGTTTTCAATGCAAATCTTATTTCAAAATTTTAAAAAAGCGCTAGCTTCTGGGGGCTGCCGCCCCCAGACCCCCGCGATCATTTTACTTTCTTGGCCAAGTGTGGCTTGAAATTAAGTTTTCAATGCAAATCTTATTTCAAAATTTTAAAAAGCGCTAGCTTCTGGGGGCTGCCGCCCCCAGGCTCAGACCATATTGATATTATATATCTATATATTATATCTGGCCCCCCCCCCCCTCAACAAAATCCTGGCTACGCTACTGGTTGTAAGGTTTCAATCAGCCTGGTCCAGGTAGCTTCAGAAAAAGTTTTGTAACTTTTCAAAGCCTGAACCGATTTGCAAAATTTTTTCAGCGTTTAGTAGCTTAGAAGTTACTCTTTCGACGGTAGCAGCAGGTTTTCATTTGATTCAGTATTTTTGCCTAAATCCAATTTTGCGCAAAAAATTTTATGTAAAGTTTAATTTTTGGACAAAGTTTGATTTCCAGCTAAATAAAGCTTACATCCTACAAACTTCTAACCTAGCCTATTCGAAAGAGCGTTCAATTTTGACCCTCCCTAGGTTCAGGGGATATAGGGGGACTCCAGATCATTAGTCGAAAAAATGCCGTTTTTCCGACTTATTCCTCCCTTAAGGTGGCGCTCCTGAAATGTGACTTTTCAAAAAACGGCAGTTTGGGGCCAATTTTAGATACACAATGGCAAGCTGGTGTAAAAGTATGCCTAAATACAAAAAATGAAGTTGATTGATACAAATTAGCATTCACTGTAGACCAAACGTGAGTGGAATTTCGGCTTGCGATTTCTCTTCGCAAGTAAGTAGCTGTTGCACAATCAATAGCTCATTTTGCTTGCCTCAACGTGATCGAGCTGTCGCAAAAAGTCATTTTTGATGAATATGATTGATATATCGAAAAACACTAAAATCACGATTTTTGAAAAACATAAATTTGGCTAAATTTTTTAGATACTATCGATTTGCCAAAAATCAAATTTTGCGACCGCTCGAAGATGACAAGGTGCATTTATGTGCCAAATTTTAACATTTTTCGTTGAGCCAATTTTTTAAAATCGCAAGCCGAAAATTTGCGTTTGTATTCACACGCACTATATTTCTGTCTCATGCAGAAAGTATTGCGTTAGTTCACAAAAAAATTATACCACACTCAATAAAACACCAAAAATTTTTAATCACGTTTCAGTAAAACACTACTGCTAGTGTTTTTCAGCCTTTCAAATTCATTACATACGTGTAAATGCACTGGCTTGTGAAGGCGTTTCCGTGAAAATCTATTTTTCTTGACGAAATTTGCTCAAAAATGTTCAAAAAATTTTTTATGTGATATGTACATCAAATTGAAGGAAATTCACTTCTGATCAACTTTTGTTCTTACGATGCATGTTTATTTTTGCGCGTTTTCAAAATAATGGCCAAAACCCACATTTCAGGAGTGCCACCTTAAAGGTGGCGCTTCAAGAATTTGTTTTTTGACGAATTACTTTTTCTGGAGCAAAATCGACATATGGTTCTTGAAGAAAAGTTGTTCAGAATGTGTTCAGGAGTCGATTGATGTGTATAACTCAAATTTTCAAAAATTTGAAAAAATCCGAAAATTTGAAATTTGCTTTTTTGTGAATATTTTTCTAATATTACCAAACTAGAAAAAAGTGCGCAAAAAATCGAAGTAAAAATAAATTACTTTCCTTTTTGATAAGTAGACAAACATAGTTGAAGCAAACGTCTGTTAAATCAAGCCATTCGCACAGAAAAATAAAAAACATGCAGCAAGCCAAGCAACATTTCAATTAAAAACCAAGGTTTTTCGCCAAATGGCACAGATTCCAAATCGCATGTTTTGAGTTGAGACATAAAATTTTGACACAATATATAAGAATAATCAAAGAAACTGACTAATTTTTATTTTGTCAATAAATAGACTTTGAAGCGAGATACTTGTTGTTAAAGTTGCATGAAAAGTTAAAAATCCTTATAACTAAAAATTTAAAACGAAATTCACAAAACAAGAAATTTATCATCCCAGAGGTTTGAAAACCTTTCAAATGAGCTATAAATTGTCCAAATTGAGAGAGTTTGAATTGAGTTATGTGTGCCCTGTGAATAGGGTTTTCGCAAGTCACGTGACATACACAAAAATGAATTGAGTCAAATCCTTTTGCAAAATTGCTCAATTTGATACCGCGCACCTTGCTAAATTCCAATATAACCATGAAAGTAAGAATTTACAATCTTTGAAGTACGTGCAAATTCTCGGGGCGCCACCTTAAGGTGGCGCTTCTGCGAAATGCAAAATTTTGCAGACCGCAAAATCGAAAAATTATTCATGATTTTCTTTCGTTTATTGGTAGAAACTATTAAAAAAGAGACCTGCATCATGTTTTGGGCCAACCAGATTTTGATCATGCTACAATACAGGCCCCTGAATTGAGCATTTTTTGTCAAGCGATAACTAAATTTATTTACAACTAGGAGATTTGAAATTTATATTTATCTGTAGCTCAGTATATATTCTAGTGGATCGCATTATTTATTTATTGTAGATTTGCTTACATAATAAAAATTCTGAAAAACTTTCAGAAGACATCTGAATAGCATCAGTTTGAAAAGCCCAAGCAAATTTGTACTTCATTTTTATTGAAAAAATTACTCGCGATCCACTAGAACAGACATCAGTCTTCATATTAGTTATAAACTTGTGGCACATAAGTTTTTGTTCACTTTGTTATCCTCTGACAAACTTTTTTTAGGCCATTTTTTCTTGCTGCTCAGTATAATTTTTACATAGCTATGCATTGGCTTAGAGTGCTTTTATGAATTTTGTCACATTTGTTACATCAATTTTTTATGGAAAGATTATTGATTATATATATCCCATTTTTCATCAGGTTTTTTAAGATTTTAAGATTTTGTGGAGGTTCAGCTGGTAAATACCTTGATGTGCATCAGATTTTCGTAAATTTTTACTCAGAGTTTCTTGGGGTTTTTGAATTTTTTATTAGAATTTTTTAAAACACAGTTTTACATGTTTCTTTCGATGCTCCCAGATACTTTCTCGAGTTCTTACCCTGGTTTTTAGAGTTTTTCTGTGATTACTTTAGCATTTTGTGTAGTTTTCTTCTTTTTTTAAAATTTTTGCGAACTTGATTTTTTTAGGATTTCATTACGATTTTTGTTCAGTTTTTTCCTAGATTTATCGAGGATTGTTGTAGTTTTCTTGGATTTTAGCAGCATTTTTATAAAAATTTTGAAGTTTTTCTAGGTTTTTCTAGGATTTCTATAGGCCTTTTGTGCAATTTTTTTTAGAAATTTCCTAGGTTTTTCTAGGGTTCTTTTAAGGTTTTTACAGAGGTTTCTTGGAGTTACTTTCAATTGTTTTTAGGATTTTCAGATCACTATTTAATTGCTAATCTACCTTGCTTCTGTGCGCTCTTTGCTGTTGCCAAGCTGTGGCTGCTTTTTTTAGTCAGTCATAGCAGCTGCAACAGCACAGTTTGACACTGCAACCATCGATTGATTGGATTAATTAATTTTACAGTATTGAGCTTTTCAGCCTGTTCCAGGTGCCTTGTGCAGATTACAGTATTATGTTGTATTAATTCGTCCAATTGATAAAAATGGTTTCTATCATATGCAATCCAGTTGTATGGCTCTTGTACCAGAGATTCAGCTGATAAGAACAGGTATATATAGTCAGAGGGGGTAAAAAAATACGATCGAAAACATGGGGTAAAAAATACACCCCCCTGCAAGAAAAATCCCTCAGGTACATGCCCAACAGGACAGGTAACAGGTATATACATTCGATTTATATAAAATTAGTAATGCAGAGAAAGAAGTTTAATATGTGGTTTTATAGAGCAGCTCCGCGGACCGCGAGGTAGTGTTGGAACAAAGTTTACCCGAGAAACTTAATCCAGGAAAGCAAAAAACCTTGTACTCATATTTTGTATTTTTTATACCATCTGACTATATATACTACAGTTTAATCTGAGCTTAGAAAGCGCAAGAAGCAATTCTGAAATTTGCTACAGCCTATAGTGGTGCGGGGAAAAAAAACCCTACGCGTTTTGCGGGGAAAAAAACCCTAGTGCTTCCTGGCCGAACCTCACGACATAGGACCTTTTTGAGTATGCAGGTGGAAAGCGCATCCCAAACTAACTTACCACACCAATTTCTGTGCAGTTTTGAGGCCTGTAGCGTTTTTTATAAAATTTCAAAATTTTGCATGTTGAAAAATTCCAAAGTGACAAAATTTTCCAAATTTTTGACGTGTCATAATTTTTCACAAAAACACTTTTGACCAACGCCGTTTGCATTTTGCAAGAGAGTTACCTTTCCTCTATACTTCTGAAGCTCGAAAACCGTGAAAAACGCTGTGGCTGACCAGTGACTGGTCAAAGTTTGTGCGGGAAAAAAAACCCTATTGCGGGGAAAAAAACCCTATTTTGTTTGGCGGCATTTTTTTGCTAAACTCACCCATTGTTGCTACTAAAGTTAGTTCATCTGGGCTAACAACATGCGTAGAGTTCATTAAAACCGTTTATTCGGCCGCAAAACGTCGTTTTTTGTCATTTTGGGCCATACCCCGACACCCCTTACGAAACCTGTTTTGATGATGTTTCACCAAAATTTGGCATTTTTTGCAATATTTAGGTTTTAGCTGCTGCGTACCAATTAAATCCAAGAATGATAGACGCGGGCGGTGTTTGTCCGCTGTTTCTCACGTAATAAGCGCAAAAATCTGTTTTTAATGCTTTTAAATACGGAAAAAATGCCTATTTGGGCAGAAGTCATTTCTGCCAAAACGGGTCGATTTTTGAAGAATCATTGTGAGTCACATGGATGTCGCAGAAACGGTTTTCTTAGTCCATACTGCAGCCGAAGAGTTGTAGAACACGATGAAATTGTGTTTATATTCCCTGCTAATAGAACAACCAGAAAAAGTGATAGGGTTTTTTTCCCCGCATTAGGGTTTTTTTTCCCGCATAGGGTTTTTTTTCCCGGAGGTTTCGAGACTCATTACTCAGAAACGTGAGTGGTTACAATCCATTTTATTAGTGCAACAGTTAGGCGAAAAATGGCCGTTATAACAGCCACGAGCATTAATGGATCCGATTTATGTGGAGCACAGGACGACCCGAAAAGTTGAAAATAGGGTTTTTTTTCCCGCACCACTATATATGTATATATGTATATATGTATCAAGGGCGGTCCCAGGGGAGAGGGGGGTGGGGGGCCCCCCCCCCCCCCCCCCCCCCCCGAAATTTCTCCCGACTGAAATTTCACACAAGGTTCCCCCCTTTTGTTTTTATGGTCCGGCCGGAAAATTTTTCTGATGCGCCTCCAATTGACCAACTTTGGCTTAAAAATCAAAAATTTTCCCCAATTTTTTTTGGGGGCTGCCGCCCCCAGACCCCTACAACTCTGTGGCTTACTATTTCTTGTTATTATCTTTCATCGAAGCCTATAGTGCTGCGGGGAAAAAACCCTAATTTCAACTTTTCGGGTCCTCCTGCGCTCCACATAAATCGGATCCATTAATGCTTAGGTTGTTATAACGGCCATCTTTCGGCTAACTGTTGCACTAATAAAATGGATTCTAACTACTCATGTTTCTGAATAATAAGCCTCGAAACTTCCGGGAAAAAACCCTGTGCGGGAAAAAACCCTAATGCGGGGAAAAAACCCTACCACTTTTTTGTTCACTTTTTGGCACTCACTATTGCGGGGCACTTACTATTAGATGAACAAAATATAATTTTGGTCATTTGGATTAAATAAATTCACTGTTGCGGGGGTCTCGGGGCGGAGCCCCCAGAAAAAATGGAGATTTTTTCAATTTTTAGGTCGAATTTGGTCTACTTGAGACGTAACCTAAATTTTTTTCGGCCGAGCGATAAAAACCAAAGGGGGGACCCTTGTTCACAATTTGTTTAGGTTCGACTCCCGCGACCTCCCTGGCTACGCCCTTGCATGCATATGCTGTCGTTAAAGACAAAAACAAGGAATACTAAGCCAGGGGTCTGGGGGCGGCAGCCCCCAGAAAAAAGTTGGAGAAAATTTTCATTTTTAGGCCAAATTTTGTCAATTGGAGATCTATCGGAAATTTTTTTCAGTCAACCATAAAAACCAAAGGGGGGTTCCTTCAGAGCGGTGAGCAGAATTTGAGCAAAATTTCAATTTTGCTGAGCAAAATTTCAAAATCGTGAGCATTTGCCCCGTATTTTGCCCAAAAAAAACCCTGGCATAGATCATACAGTTTTGAGTTTGAATAATTTGACAAATGGATATATAAATGGTTTGTATCATATGCAATCCAGCTTGGGTTAATGTAATCATACTATAAGCGATTTATACTCGCTGTCACGATGCGCGATTGAGACGAAACACCAAAAAGTTTCTGCATGTTCGTTACATTCTATTAACAAATTCTTACATGTCATATTGCCATTTTCGAAAGCTGGCGCTCACGAATTGTTCGGTTTTCCTACCGAGACCGAGACCAGCCTAGTCTCGGTTTTTTTACGAGACCGAGACTGCCAACCCGGGTCAAAAAGTTGACTATGCCATATGGCATATGCTCAGCTGGGGCGCAAAGCAACTAGAAGCCGCGACAAGAGAATCCTAAACATTTTGTATAGAATGAGAGCGCCGCAACATATCAAAATACAATATTATAGATTTATAAAAATAAATGACAGCACGCGGTTACAAAAATGAATCAAAATTAAAATGCTGAATTAAAATTAAATGCTGAATTAAAATTAAATCCGAAATGTGTCATAGCGCGATACTGTGCCGCTGCCTCGCCATCACTGAACGTTATTCAATCAGTATAAAACGGCACGGCAGCGGCAAAGCATGCACTAAACGATTGAATGCTGATGATTTTTTCTTTCCTGAAACAAATAACACATTACTACTAACTATTACTATTAAGATAGTATCGCACCATTGCGCTAGCACAAGTAAAATATTTTCGCGAACTTGCTGAAGAAAGGTAAAAAAGTTTTCTAGTGACTGAAAGATGGCAAAAATTAAATAAACCAGAATGCAGACGATTTAGAAAAAAAATTGAACAAAATGTTTTAGAAATAAACGTCAAAAATGGCGAAAAATTGACATATGTACAAAAAAAAACGCACAAATTTAGCCAAAAATATGCAAAAATAAAATGATACAAGTTTGTTGTAAATAAGCTCAACATCAATTTGAGGCAATAACATTAGGAAGTATATTATATATATAAATAAATACACCAAGTATTTGGGTGTAAATACGGTCGCGGGGAAAAATACGGGTCAATTCTGACCCATCCAAGAAATACACATATTTACGCAGACAAAAATACTGCAAGTTATGAAACTCAGCCATACATGTATGAGGGAACAGGTTGGGGGGACTCCGCCCCAAGTCGAGGAGCCGGGGGGGGGTGGAAGATCCCCAAAATGAGCAAAATTTAGAAAAAATGGTCCTTTTTGCTTTACAAAATTTTGCAAAATTTAGGGTATATATCTATGGTCAATCAGGGAGGGAGGGTCCCCAAAATTTGGCCGGAGAGGCACCCCCAACATTTCGACCTCGTTATGTGTTAATGTGTATGAACTCAACTCAAACTTTTTCAATTTTTTAATTATATATACTCTCAAATAAAAGCAAAGGCCACAGAAATTGAGGCCTCAAGAACACCACTACTATTATATACTTTTTACACTACGCTCTTTTTGAAAAAATGTTATTTTTAAAAACGTGTTTCGCCTACATATATCTTTATATATACTGCTTTGCGGTAAACTGAATCAACTGACGTATATAAAGTCAGAGGGGGTAAAAAAATACGATCGAAAACATGGGGTAAAAAAATACACCCCTCACTATATATATATATATATATATATATTTTTCCATATATATATATATTATATATATATATATATATATATATATATATATATATATATATATATATATATATATATATATATATATATATATATATATATATATATATATATATATATATATATATATATATATATATATGCCTGTTGAATACATATGTACAAAAGAAGCACTACTACTGCTCTGTAATCTGTGTAATACTGTGCTACTACTGTAATCTGTGTTCAGCTTACAATATGAAGCTGACAAAATCATGCACCCAAAACATGGCTGATTTTACAACGGTCAACAAAATTTTGACAAGCTTCTCTTGTCACGCGGTCCTAACTGTTTTCCGGCACCAGCTGCGCATGTGGCATAGTCAACTACCCTTCTTTCAAACTGTGAATGGTTCTTCTCTATTGGTATATACTGGTACTTCTCTACGCGTATATACGGGAGCCATATTTTTTTACCCCCCATTTTTGGTTGATTTGTGGGGAAAAAATACGGGTACTTTTTGCTTTTATGTCGTGTTTTCAAACCAAAACAACTTCCTTTGCGGAAAAAAGTAAGCACAGGAAGGTGCTACGGCTGCCAAGTGTACAAAGACCACCGACTGCTAACAGAGCGGTTCCAGCTACAGAAGGGTGTTCAAATGATGAGCAAAGCTACATAAATATATACATACATATACAGCACAGATGCCTAAGCTGCAGGGTTGGCAGTCTCGGTCTCGGTCTCGTAAATAACCCGAGACTAGGCTGGTCTCGGTCTTGGTCTCGGTCTCGGTCTCGGTAGGAAAACCGAGACCTGCCATCGGGTGGTCTCGGAATTTCAGATGAGACTTGAAGTTTTCAAAATTTTCCAACATCACAAAGATTTTTTTGCAATTTAAGTTTCCAAATAGAATGCCAAGCATGGAATGGTCAAAACTGTTTGCTGCAGAAGAATGTTAGTTCAGCGGCAAACTCTGGCTAACTTCAAGTTTAAACTTTGTATATCAAGCTAGATTTTATATTAAAGTTTGAGCTAAAATGGGTTGTCTGACTTAGCGATGTTGCATTTGTATGTGGAACCTGTTATGTTAAACAGTAAAAATACTGACCATCATTTATATACCAAATAGTGCTAACTTCGTAGCTAATTTCTAATTAAAAATTTGCTGGCTTCTGCAACTTTACGAAGCGCGTATTGGGTTGCAGTTTAATTTAATTTCTTAAGCCCCAACCTCTCAACGCATGTCAAAACGTTAAGTATATGAAAAAAACTAGGCACAATCAAAAGCTTTTTGGGCTATGGCGTGGTTGGGGCATCAAACCTGTCCCCCACATAACTGTGTCAGCGGGAGAAACTTCTGGTACGTGATGGTGCTCGCATCAGAACTTCTGACACTAGCACCACTGCTCCAGCACGGACGATTCTAAGCTGGCACCTGAGTCAGACTGCCAAAATGCCAATGTGTGCAAGGCACTATAAAACACCCTATGGTATGCGAGGAAGTGTGCGAAACTTATTAAAAAGTACAAAAAGTTGACAGAATAAATAATAGGAAAATAATCCTATTCTCCGGGTCCGGCTGTCAATCACTTACTCTCATGCATCCGGTCGTTTACAATGTTACGTTTCATTGTCATACGTTACGCAAGTCATACACTCATTATACAACCTAATGGTCACTTTTTTGTAACTTAATCACAAATTTTTTACAGTTCAAAGTATCTCAAATTTTTAAAATTGAAACTTGAAAAAACGTCCCCCAAGGGCTGGTCTCGGTCTCGTAGGTCTCGTTTGGGTGGTCTCGGTTTCCTGGTCTCGGTCTCGGTCTCGGTTGCAAACCCGAGACTTGCCAACCCTGCTAAGTTGCGAAGCTGATGATAATATTGGTTATTCACTGTTTAAAACTCATAATCTGGTAACAATTTGTGGTACAACACGATTTTAATATTGACAGCAATGAAGGAAATTTCAACTAATTTAAGACTATAATTAAGTATACAAAAACTATCAAGCAGGGCGTCGCCACCAATTTTGGCGTCCGCGCTACAATTTTTACGTCAAATGATTCAGTTTGCCTCCAAGAAATAATACATACGTAGACTGAAAAAATTTTGAAAAAAAATTCAAAAAAGAGTGTAGAGTAAAAAGTAGTCGTGGTGTTATTGGGGCTTCAATTTCAGTTGTCTTTTATCTTATGTGCAAGTTTAATTAAAAAATTGAGTAAGTCTGAGTTGATTTTCATAACTGTAGAAGCATTTTTGCCTGGATTTCTTGGATGGGTCAGAATCGACCCGTATTTTTTCCCCGCGACAGAATTATTTTCCGCCAAAATGGGGGTAAAAAATGCGTTTATTTTTCGATTTATATAAAATTAGTAATGCAGAGAAAAAAGTTTAATATGTGGTTTTGTAGAGCAACTCCGCGAGGTATTGTGGGAAAAAAGTTTGCCCGAGAAACTTAATCCAGGAAAGCAAAAAAAACCTTGTACTCATATTTTGTATTTTTTTACCCCATCTGACTATAAATGCAGCATAATGTCTTCGTGTAGACTTTGATAAAAAACTAAGCTACAGAGTTGCAGAGGTCTGGAAGCAGCAGCTTTTAGAAAAAATTAAAGATTATTATATTTTTAGGCCAAATTTGGCTATAGGAGACGTATCCAGAGGGGGACGGTTTGCATAGACGCCCCCCCCCCTCCGGTATACAGAATTCGAAAAATTTTCGGCTAAAAAGGCACGTTGGCCCCTCCCTCAACTTGATCCTGGCTACGCTACTGGACGTATCGGAAATTTTTTCAGTCCAGAGCCACAAAAACCATTTTGAAGAATCATTTAAAACCGCGGAAAAATTCTAGAAAAATCCTACAAAAAGTGAACAACAGACCTAAATAAACAAGAATCCTAAATAAATCAGAGTATATAAA
>JASANF010000607.1:0-16762 GCA_030248245.1 Trissonchulus sp. WLG1_4
CCGTCAATCGCTTCCTACCCCATCTTTTAATAAAAATATGAAACCCCCATCGTCAGCCATGCCCCCAATCTGATCTCTAGCCCCCAAAATAGCTGCCGCCCCTTTTAATAAAAATCTGAAGTGAAATTATTGGTGTTAAAACCCTTAGGGGTCGAATAAGTCGGAAAAACGGCATTTTTTCGACTAATGATCCGGAATCCCCCTATATCCCCCAAACCTAGGGGGGGTCAAAATTGAACGCTCTTTCGAATAGGCTAGGTTAGAAGTTTGTAGGATGTAAGCTTTAGCTGGAAATCAAACTTTGTCCAAAAATTAAACTTTACATGAAATTTTTTGCGCAAAATTGGATTTAGTTAAAAATACTGAATCAAATGAAAACCTGCTGTTACTATTGAAAGAGCAACTTCTAAGCTACTAAATGCTGAACAAATTTTGCAAATCGGTTCAAGCTTTGAAAAGTTACAAAACTTTTTCTGAAGCTACCAGGATCAGGCTGATTGAAGCGTTGCAGCGCAAGTAAGGTTTAGTACGAATTCCGGGCTATAACCACAAAGTTTTTCAAAATATGAAGCTAGTTGGGATTTTTTAGTGCGGTAAAGTTATTCCCATACATGTATGAAGGGGGCGGATGGGGGGGGACCCCCCCCCCAAAATCGAGGATCCGGGGGGGTGGGTCCCCAAAATTTGGGTAAAATTTAGAAAAAATGGCACTTTTTGGCGAATTTTTAGAAAATCAAATTTAGGGTAATTTTGGTCGATCTGAGGGGGGAGGGTCCCCAAAATTTGGCCGGAGAGGCCCCCCAAAATTTTGACCCCGTTACATGTATGGTTATTCCTGATGCTTCTTAGCAGGTTTTTTCTTGAATTTAGGCCTCTGGCTTACGCTTAGTGCTTACGCTGAGGCTTAGTGCTTAGGCTTAGTGCTTAGGCTGAGGCTTAGTGCTTAGGCTTAGGCTGAGGCTTAGTGCATAGGCTCAGGCTTAGTATTTGGGTTAGGAAAGGCTTAGTCTTAGTTGCTTGCATCAAATAAAAAAATATTTGCTACTGTGGAATCATAAATAAAGCTGCGCTTTTGAACCGAAATTGGCTGTCAGCGCCAGCGTGATGCTGTGCAGCAGTGACGTTTTGAATTCGTATTTTATGGTATTCTTCATTATTAAAAATTGCTCCTTTTAACTAAAAATGCTATTTTGTGTCGGAAAATGTAGTTAATTTATTGTCTATGCAAAAAGAAACAATAACAATTGATATGTGAGCTCAGTTTAACGGTGCATAGTTCGCCTATTATATAAGTTTAAAAAAATTAACATTTTTTGGTATAAATGAGCAGAATATTTTGGAAACAAAGCTGAATTAAATATATTATTATAAGTTACGTTATGATGATCAAACTTCAGACTGATATTACGATTGTATCGGTGAAAATTTTCGAAAATTAGCCCCTGAATGTCGAAAAATGATGATTTTCGACAAAATTTGATTTTTTTCGAAAAGCAGTAAATCTACGTTTTTTGCTTGGAAAGTACTAAAAATGAACTCAGCGCGTCCGAAAACCTATAAAAACGTGTTTTTACATTGAAAAAATATGCGTTTGAATTTTTTCCCCCCTGCCGAACCTGCACCATTTACCGTAGTTATCATCGTAGTAAAGATTTATGCATGCATGTGTATATATACATGGCTGCATTGTGAGTGCCCCAGCCTACTGCAACGTAATTGTTTACTGGCAAATAATGCATCGTGCAACGTCACTAATCGTGTATATATAAGATCAGATTATTTGGCGCGATTTCTTCCAATTATATATACGTGATGAACGGACATACGGCTGTAAGTATGTATATAAGCTTTATTATCCTTTTCATTCAGAGACATTTTACAGACGTTTATAGTTAGGCTGGAAAATATAGTGGATCTATTTTTTTAGTAGAGCAGCTTTGGTGGAAGCATTTTGCTTCAGAAACGCTTCTTTAATTTTACGACCTCCATGAATCGGGGTTAAATGCAGTTGAGGGGGGGTTATAGTGGACCTATTTTTTTGAGTAGAGCACCTTGGGGGAAGCATTTTTGCTTCAAGAACCCCTATTTCATTTTTTGGAATTTCTGAGATACGACCCCCCGAAATCTGAACCCTCAGTCAGGGACGTTTTCGCAATTTTTTTCCGAAGCTGTTGTTTTTTCCGTTCTAATCGTGTCAAAATGGTGTCAGATTATTTCGCTACAGTTTTTCAGAATCAAAACAAAGGCTCATTGACCTGGTTCCTGCCGAAAAATTGGCCAGATTCGCCAGAAACGTCCAATTTTTGACCAAATTAAAACTTGGCCTTAATTTAGGCTTGGACTTAGGCTTAGGGCTTAGGCTTAGTATGGGGCTTAGGCTTAGGCTTAGTATCAGGCTTAGGCTTAGTTTCAGGCTTAGGCTTAGGCTCAGGCTTAGGCAATAAACAATCGAAATTTTCAGTAAAAATCCTGCCAGCTTAGCCTAGAGAATCCTGCCGACTAAGCCTAGACGATGCCTTAAAACATCATAACGCACTCAAAACTATCGAAAAACAAAGATTACAGCCATTTTTGGCTTCGAACTTTGACTTACGTTCACTTCCAAAAACACTGAAAATGCAATTTTCACGGGGTCATAGCTCAGAAAATCCAAATTTGTGGATAGAGGGGTTCTATTACAAAAAATGCTTCCGTCGAGGTGCTCTACTCCAAGAAATAGGTCCACTATTCACCCCCCCCCAACTGCACTTGATCCATGAATCGAGTGACTGACGCTATATATAGTTTTTATTTTGTTCTGAAACCCGTTTTTTCATTCAACACAGGAAAACCGGGATATCTGAATTTTTTTTAAATTTCTTCGGCTTGCAGAAATGCAGAAACTTCAGTTTCTTGATTCTTATCATTTGCATTAATACAGACAATTCACTAAGGTTCACTTCAGAGATTTCACAAACATTCTTTACAGATTTTTGCGAAAATGCAGATAATTTCACCCGGAATTCAGAAGTTTTATCTAAAAAACAATTACTTTAGATAATTTTTACGGAATTTTCAAGCTCAAATCATAACATATTAACAGAGTTGATAAGATGTAAACCTTGTGAATTTTTTCTGAATCTTGCGTGGAACATCCGTAAAGGGTGCAAAGTCTGACCCCTGTATATAAAGGTTATCTGAAAAATCAGTTACCTCTAATATGTTACAATCAAAACATTCGCTAGCAGGATTCTCTAGGCTAAGCTGGCAGGTATTTTTTCTGAAAATTTTGATTTTTTAGTACCTAAGCCGGAGCCTAAGCCTGTGCCTGAACCTGAGCTAATCAAGGCTAGTTTGATTTTTAACAACTTTTTTAACAACAATTTTCTACTCGAGTTGAGGTGGTACTAACGAATGCAGTTTTTTTAAACTTTCACAGGAAAAAAATTTTTCAAAAAGTGACTGAAATGTGACGGAAATCTCAAAAAACCATTTCCTTCATATTTCGGTTTTATTTCCTCTTCATTTCCTCTTTATTTTGAACAATTTCTCACTTTCTGCAACATTTCGGATACATTTCTGCGATTTTTCTGCTACTTTTTCTTCAATTTTCTGCAACATTTCCTTCAATTAGTGCAACTTTCCGCCACTTTTCGGCTGCAATTTTTTCTGTAATATTTCCTCCACTTGAAATGTTCACAAAACTGTTAAATTCCCATTCTCCTATTGTGTAGCTTGTCTTATTGGCTTGGCTTGATGAAGAAGATTTTTCACATGCTACACGTGCCTTTCCTTCCTGCAAGGCTCATCACATAAACATATAAATTTCAAAATTATAAATCTAAGCCTAAGCCTCAGCCTAAGCCCAAACTGAGGCCCGTATTCACATACTAAGGCCCGTATTCACATACTAAGTGTAACGCTTAAACTTAGTGTTTACACTTAGTGTTAGCGCTTATAAGCGCTAAGTGTTATTCACATACTAAGGCCCGTATTCACATACTAAGTGTTATTCACAAACAAACGCTAAGCGTTTGCTAAGCGCTAAGCGCTTAAGTATGTTTAGCATGGTAGAACTTCAAGTTTGTGAATAACACATAGCGCTTATAAGCGCTAACACTAAGTGTAAACACTAAGTTTAAGCGTTACACTTAGTATGTGAATACGGGCCTTAGTGTTTATTTAAGGTGGTAGTAACGTTTTCGACGGTTTTGCAAGAGTAACATTTGACAACTTACGATTAATTTTCAATCAATAATTTATAGTACGCATATCAATTTAGGAAACTATAAATTATTATGAGATAAATGCTTGCTAAAATAGCTTGAAACAATCATTTTTAATTTTCACAGAAACTATTTTTCAGCCAGTTATGAAAATTTTTCGTAAATTTTATGTTTAGCTAAGCCAAAGTAGTAGCTAGTCAAAAAGGCCGTTTATTGGAAAAAGAAAAAATTGACACACGGGCATGTCAAAAACCTTCAATTTAGATGCCAAAACTTATCCTTGCGCTTTTCACTTTTTGAGATTACGTCACATTTATGTAACATTTCTTTTTGAACTAAAGTGCATTACACAAAAGTCCGCAAAACTTGACAACTACTAGAGGGATTTTGTTCAAAATTTTGGATAAATTGGCACACATATGTGTCTACTTTATGCTAAAATTTCAAAAATTTTGTTTTCTCAAATTTTGCGTTACATCAATTTCATTTACAGAAATCTGTAAAAATGTACTTCCGTGGACTAAATCTCAAGTCTCAATGTTGCAATCTTTTCATGCGTTATTTTACATGTTTTTTAGACAATTTCTGATGTGTCAATTTTTTTGTTTGTATTAATTTAGCCCATTTCGTGAAAAAATTAGATTCAAAAATTTGTAAATTTTTCAAAATTCGAAAAAATTCAAAATTGAAGGTCCGTAACTTCTTTTCTACATTATATAAATGCACCAAACTTAGTATTAAAATTCACCCTGTTATTGACTATGTTGGTGTAAAGAATGAAATTATTTGGAATTACACTGTCAATTTTACAAGCAAAACATGAAAAATGCAAAAATTCACGAAATTCGACTAGTTTAACAGTGTCTGCAGACTAGCGTGTTACAGATTTAACATAAGCTAGATAATGTGCATAAGTGTAGTTTCAGTCAAGTACTTTAACGTGAAAAAAGAGCTATTAAATTCATTGAGGCAATCAAAAGTTATAGCACGTTATAAAAACTGTCGAAAACGTAACTACCACCTTAAGCGCTTAGCAAACACTAACGCTTAACTTAGCGTTTCAATTTTGTATTCACATACTTAAAATTTAGTGTTTGGCTTAGAATTAAGCGCTTAAGTTTAGGGACCTCGGGAGCTCCCTAAGCGCTAAGCGCTTAGTTAGTGGATGGTGTGGGGTAGGGGTGGGGAGAGTGGGGGAGGTTCTTGGCCGCCATGGGAAGGAAGGGCATGCAATTTAGGATATATTAGTAACATTTTCCGACCAATTCGATCCATTTTGCTCGTTTAATCGCCAAAAATAAAAAATGCACTTTGTTGTCCAAATTCGTTTTTTTACATTTTTGAGTAGAGCATCTTAATCGAAGTAATTTTTCTTCAAGAACTTCTATTTGAAAATTTATATTTTTCATGATATGCCCCCTGAAACATGCAGAGCTGATTTTGCATTTTTTCAGGAATCCACCTGCTGAAAACATTTTTTACAAATGTATAGTTCGAGAAAAATATATATTATTAATAAGAAATAGTAATTTAAATAAATCTATAATCGGATTTATAAATACCGAATGGAAATGCGGATAAATAACGAATTCCGGATCCACATCAAGCAGGGAGCGCACTTCAAGCCAAAGCCAAAACTAAGCACAAAAGTTGCTAAACGCTAAGTTTAGTATAACACTAATTTTTAAGCGTTTATTTTGTGAATAACAGTTTAGTACAAATTAAGCGCTAACACTTAGCAAACGCTTAGCGTTAGTATGTGAATAACTCTTAGTATGTGAATACGGGCCTAAGCCCAATAATCACCCTGGGACTAAGCCTGAGCCTAAGCCTAAGCCTAAATCCTAATCTAAGGCTAAATTTTAGTATTTTTGAAAACGCACACGCACACTCACATGTGATGAGCCTTGCAGGAAGGAGAGCTCAATACATGCTACCACAAACTTCATTCGTCATTATATTATATAAATGAATTAATTCCTTGCTGACTTTATTCTAAACAAAATGTCGTCTGAATCAAATTAATTTTTCCGAAACACAGGAAAAAATTTTTTCAAAAAGTGACTGAAATGTGACGGAAATCTCAAAAAACCATTTCCTTCATATTTCGGTTATTTCCTCTTCATTTCCTCTTTATTTTGAACAATTCTCACTTTCTGCAACATTTCGGACACATTTCTGCAACATTTCTGCTACTTTTCCTTCAATTTTCTGCAACATTTCCTTCAATTAGTGCAACTTTCCGCCACTTTTCGGCTGCTATTTTTTCTGTAATATTTCCTCCACTTTTCGATTCAATTTCTGCCTTATTTCTGACATATTTCGATCATATTTTCGGTTATGTTTGAATGGATTACTTCAATTTTTTTCCTAAACATAAATATCTATTTTCGCTAATTTTTCTACGAATTTATATAGTCTAACTGCCAACTGGTACCGGTATTGGAACAATAGGTGACACTCCTAGAATCCGGAGGTACTTTCTAAGTGAAATATAATAATTATCACGTTATCTGAAATCTTGCCACGGCTGTTATTTCATGCCATAATAACGATTCGAACTTTCGAAGAGTAAAATTGTTGCTTCATTATCAATATTATCAATAAAACTTCATCCTGATTCCCGGAGTGCCACCTATTCCACCAGTACTGGTAACAGTTTAAACTATATTAGTAGAGACATTATCGAAAAATATTAGTAGAGAAATTATCGGTTATCAAACATAACCAAAAATATGATAGAAATACAGATATAGATATAAATACAAATATAGAAATAAATATGTCAGAAACAAGGCAGAAATTGAATCAAAAAGTGGAGGAAATATTACAAAAAAAATTGCAGCCGAAAAGTGGCGAAAAGTTGCACTAATTGAAGGAAATTTTGCAGAAAATTGAAGAAAAAGTAGCAGAAAAATCGCAGAAATGTGTCCGAAATGTTGCAGAAAGTGATAAATTGTTCAAAATAAAGAGGAAATGAAGAGGAATTAAAACCGAAATATGAAGGAAATGGTTTTTTGAGATTTCCGTCACATTTCAGTCACTTAATTTGCCATTATGTGTATATGAGTCATTTTTAAAGAGACTTTATTTTAAAAAAAAATGCCGGTTGAATCAACTAAATTTTTTAAAAAATTTCAAAAAACTGCACATTCGTTAGTACCACCTTAACAGTTGTGGCCACTAAGCGCATGCGCAACGCATAAACACAAAAATGAATATAATTAAACTTGCATTTTTGCAAAACTGAATTTTTTTTAAATTGCTTATATTTTTACGTAGATATAGAACCCGACAGTTGAGTGTGAATAAAAACTTTTGACTTTGTGACTTTTGGAAAACTTTTGGAAATGTGACTTTTCAAAAAACGGCAGTCTGGGGCCAATTTTAGATACACAATGGCAAGCTGGTGTAAGAGTATGCCTAAATACAAAAAATGAAGTTGATTGATACAAATTAGCATTCACTGTAGACCAAACGTGAGTGGAATTTCGGCTTGCGATTTCTCTTCGCAAGTAAGTAGCTGTTGCACAATCAACAGCTCATTTTGCTCGCCTCAACGTGATCGAGCGGTCGCAAAATGTCATTTTTGATGAATATGATTGATATATCAAAAAACACTAAAATCGCGATTTTTGAAAAACATAAATTTGGCTAAATTTTTTAGATACTATCGATTTGCCTAAAATCAAATTTTGTGACCGCTCGAAGATGCCAAGTTGCATTTATGTGCCAAATTTTAACTTTTTTCGTTGAGCCAATATTTTAAAATCGCAAGCCGAAAATTTGCGTTTGTATTCACACGCACTATATTTCTGTCTCATGCAGAAAGTGTTGCGTTAGTTCACAAAAAAATTATACCACACTCAATAAAACACTAAAAATTTTTAATTACGTTTCAGTAAAATACAACTGCTAGTGTTTTTCAGCCTTTCAAATTCATTACATACGTGTAAATGCACTGGCTTGTGGAGGCATATCCGTGAAAATCTATTTTTCTTGACGAAAATTGCTAAAAAATGTTCAAAAATTTTTTTATGTGATATGTACATCAAATTGAAGGAAATTCACTTCTGATCAACTTTTGTTCTTACGATGCATGTTTATTTTTGCGCGTTTTCAAAATAATGGCCAAAACCCACATTTCAGGAGTGCCACCTTAAAAGCTTGTATTTCATTTAATAATTGACGAATCATAAAATCGTGCATTTTGGGTCCAAATATTTTATTCTAAATATTTATGCCATTTTTTGCATGTTTGTGTTGTTTAAGGTGGTACTTAGAAATTAAATTAAAGAAATTTGGTACTTAGTTTTTTTAAATTTTTAAAAAAATTAAGTTGATTAAACCGGCATTTTTTTAAATAAAGTCTCTTTAAAATTGACTCATATACACATAATGGCAAATTTAGTTGGCGGGATCGTGCGAAAAATTTTAAGGAGCAAGCTAAGCCAACAAGCCAAACTACACAACAGGAGAATAAAAATTTAACAGTTCTGGCCACTTTTCTAAGCTCATGCACAACGCATAAGCACAAAAATAAACATTATTAAACTTTTGTAAATTTTCTTCACCCAAAATGAAAATTTTTTAAATTGCTCATATTTTTGTATTTTTGTAGAAAAATATCTTACCAGCATTTTATAATCGAATGCCGAAAAATTGGTTTTGTATTCACACAGCTTATATTGGAGTCTGCTGCTTCTGAAAATGGTTTCATGTGCGATTTTTTTGCACAGAACGCAATAAAATTGTTTTAATTTTTCATTACAACTAATAAAAATTACGTATCATCTGTTTGGAAAATGTCAAAAAGCGTTGATGCACTGGCTTACTTGCTAAATTTGTGTAAAAGTCGAATAAAATCAGTAAATTGTCCAATTTTTTTCAAATTTTTTGCTATGAAGATATGCACGTCAAAACATCAGAAATAGTATTTTGGGCAACTTTCCTTCAATAATGATAGGGCATTTTGGCTGTTTTTAAAAAATACGGCCCAAATCCTTGATTCCCGGAGCGCCCCCTTAAAGTTAGTGTAAACCCTAACTTTAAGGGGGTAGTGTCGCGAAAGCAGTCGACTGTAAAACTTGTTCAGTAAAATGTTAGAAATTGTTCTTTCTATATTTTAAAAATCTACCAAAAGGCAAATTATTTTGCCAAGTTTCAGCAAATTTGGTGCAGCATATAGTTTGCAATAATGTCTCAAAGTCGGAAAAATGACGAAAAAAAAACCTATTCACATTCCATTTTTTAGTCACATTTATCAATTTTTCTGTTTAGTTTTTTTACACAGACTAATAGCACATATGTTGTAGTTTATGCACACAAAATTTAGTGCAGATTACTGTAGCGGTTGTGGAGTAATACTAGTTTGAACTGTGAAGGTGTACTTAAACTGTAAAATAGTAGCAGCAATAATGATAAATTGTGGAAAATCTAGACGCTTATTTTCAAATCAGAAGAAAAACGAACCTTCAATTTTCTTTTTTCTTATTTGTCGCAAAAAATTGTGCGTCCACACATTATGTGTACTTCACAAGCTGGCCAATCTGATATCTGGCTTGATTTTTCGAATTTTTATGTCCCTATTGTGTGATGTCTGGCTTACAAATGACGATTGGTCCAAGATATTTGTCAATATTGATAGTGTGATGTCTGGCAGTAATTAATTCATACCATACAGCGTTGGACTAGCTTCTCATTGCATGTACTACTTCAAAACAAAAAGTTCTATTTTCACAGCCTATGAGCAAAACTGCTTTCGCGACACTACCCCCTTAAGGGGGTAGTGTCGCGAAAGCAGTCGATTTTGCGTAACTGTAAAACATTTTTAGAAAAAGATAAGACATCGTTCTTTATATATTTTGAAAATATATGTTGAGGCAAGTATTTTCGAAGAGTTTCATCAAAATTGATGCAGTATACTGTTTGCAGTGAGGTCGCAAAGTCGGAAAAATTACGTTTTAAAAACCTATTCACATTCGATTTTTTCGTCACAATTATCAATTTATTTGTTTAGTTTGTTTACATAGACCAAATGGACATATGTTGTAGTTTATGCACACAAAATTTAGTGCAAATTGCTTGAGTGGTTGCGGAGTAATACCTGTTTGAACTGTGAAACTGTGTGTAAACAGTAAAATACTCACAGCAATAATGAAAAATTGTGAAAAATTTAGACGCTTATTTTAAAATCAAAAGAAAAACGAACCTTTATTTTTCTTTTTTCTTTTTTGTGGCAAAAAACTGTGCGTCGACACGTTATGTGTGCATCACAAGCTGGCCAATCTGATATCTGGCTGAATTAGTTAAATTATCATGTCCTTATTGTGTAATGTCTGGCTTACAATCGGTGATTAGTTCAAGATATTGGTAGATATTGGTAGTCTAGTGTCTGGCAGTACTTATTTAACACAGAACAGCATTAGACTAGTTTCTCGGTGAACGTACAACTTCAAAGCAAAAAGATCTTTTTTTGCAACCTATGAGCAAAACTGCTTTCGCGACACTACCCCCTTAAGGGGGCGCTCTGAGTAACTTCCAATAAATCAAATTGATATAGTTTTTTATTTTTTGCTGATACGAAGTTTTTCCTCAAGCGCAACCAAGACACACACCAGGCAAGTATTTTTGCAAAGTTTGAGAGCTCTGATAGCACTTTAGCGAATTTTATGACTGCATCAAAATTGAAATTTTGAAAAATTTGACTAATTTTTGGAATGACGTAGCTCAATGCTGCCTCAACCAAATTTAACAATCTATAGCTTAAATTAAAGACAATTATCTTGAATTAAAGACTAACAACAAAAACATACAAAAAATTGCACAAATATTTAAAAGTGAATTATCTAGACCCAAAATGCACGATTTCATAATTTGTCAATTATTAAATGAAATATATGGTTTCAAAGTAAAAACTTTCTATTTACACTCAACTTTCGGGTTCTATATCTGCGCAAAAATATAAGCAATTTGAAAAATTTTAATTTTGGGTCTAGAAAATTTGCAAAAGTTTATTCATGTTCATTTTTGTGTTTATGCGCTGCGCATGCGCTTAGAAAAGTGGCCAAAACTGTTAAATTTCCATTCTCCTGTTGTGTAGTTTGGCTTGTTGGCTTGACTTGCTCCTAAAAATTTTTCACATGATCCCGCTAACTTCATTGGCCATTTTGTGTATATGAATCAATTTTTTACAGACTTTATTTTCAAAAAATACAGTTTGAATCAACTAAATTTTTTCAAAAATTTAAAAATCACTGCACATTCGTTACTACCACCTTAAGTGCTTCGTAGCACTAAATTTAGTGTTACGAAGCACTTAAAGTTAGTGTTTACACTAACTTTAAGTGTTAGTGTTAGTATGTGAATACGGGCCCTGATCATGTGAAAATTTTTTGGGAGCAAGCTAAGCCAATAAACCAAACTACACAACAGGAGAATAAGAATTTAACAGTTCTGGCCACTTTTCTCAGCGCATACACAACGCAAAAGCACAAAAATGAAAATACTTAAATTTTTGCAAATTTTCTAGACCCAAAATGAAAATTTTTTAAATTGCTTACATTTTTGCGTAGATATAGAACCCCAAAGTTCAGTGTGAATAGAAACTTTTGACTTTAAAAGCTTATATTTCATTTAATAATTGACGAATCCTAAAATCGTGCATTTTGGGTCTAGATAATTTATTTTTAATTACCTATGCTCTTTTTTGCATGTTTTTGTTGTTTAAACTCGTCAAAAAGTGGCCAGATTTGAAAGTGCTCAAATTGGTCAAATTGGCCTGCTTATATCAAATGTCACATAAAACATACTCGTAGTTATGCAATGAAACTTCACACAAGTGTAGAAGAGAAATAGCGCTTTCCAACGATATAAACAAGTTGCTTTAAAATTAATTATTCACTGAATACTAGCCAGTTGAAAAACATTGCACATTCGTTAGTACCACCTTAATTAAATTCTTATTCTCCTGTTGTGTAGTTTGGCTTATTGGCTTGGCTTGCTCCTAAAAATTTTTCAGATGATCCCGCTAACTTAATTTGCTAGTATTCAATTTTAAGGAGACGTTATTTTAAAAAATACCGATTGAATCAACTAAATTTTTTAAAAAATTTAAAAAAACTGCACATTCGGTAGTACCAGCAAACGGCATTTGGCACTCTGCCAAATGGGTGAACATTGAGCTAAAAAATATTAAAAATTCATCAATTCACATCATTAGACACAAAATAGCAGTCGAAAAATGTTTGAAACGACAAGATTAATTTTTAGGTCCATTTTTGCCCCCAAACCGGCTTTTACCAAAAACTTAGATTTGGTACATTGTTAACTAAAACAGTGTAACATTGCTTAGCTACTAGGGTTAGACCGAGCCGGGAATTTCGGTGCCGAGCCGAGCCGAGCCGAGCCAAGCCGGCCGGCTCGGCATGCCGGGCCGAGCCGAGCCGAGATTTTTAAGTGACAAATTTTGACAAAATTTTTAAGTGACAAATTTTGACTTATGTCAAGAAGCAAGGAAGGATTAGAGCTTTTATTTGACTCATGCAGTTGGAGGGGATGGGGGAAGCTCTTTCCTAACTTCAGAAACAACCGCGGGATTCGGGCCGCCAGTGGTGCAAACGCGAAGAGAATGAAGCCACAGTTGCAGAGGTCGGGGGGCGCCAGCGCCCAGAAGAAAATGAGAATTTCTTTGAATTTTAGGCCAAATTTGGTCAATTGGAGACCTATCAGAAATTTTTTTCGGCCGGGCGATAAAAACCAAAGGGGAAGCTTTTGTGGGGACCCTTGACCACGGGAGCGAGGTACCATAAATGTTTGCTACTTTTGGTGGCAAACTGCAAATTGTGCGAAAATTCAATAAAAATTTATCAGTTTTCATATCGATAGCTACACAATGAATGATGTCGACAAAAGGATGAAACTTGAAAGTACAGGAAAACCAGTAAATCTGAACTTTCTGTAGAATTAGCCAGTCATGACTAAAAAATGCAGAACTTTGTTCTAATGCCCGCAATATCAAACATTCTTAACCATATAGTGAAACCTACTTTAGAAAAGAGCAATTTGCAGCCAACATTGAGGCAAAAAAGCCTAGAATGAAGATTCATTCCACTGTTTTAAGAGCTAATACTGGCGTATACGTGCACAAAATTTAAAATTGCTGTCTGATTTCCCACATTTTTAGTGGCATCTGACGAAGCTGCAACATCCGCACATCCGCATCAAATTTTCGCGGATGCGGATGTCAAAAAGTTGCGGATCATCCGCGGATGCGGATGCGGATATCCGCGACATCCCTATATATTATTATGTGTTAATATATGCTCATAAAATTTGAGACTGATATAATGAGCGAGCTGGTCTTATTTTGCGAGAATTACCCCAATATGACGAAAAATTAAGATTTTCGACAAAATTTAAATTTTTTGGAAAAGTTGAAAATCAACATTTTTTCGCTTGGAAACTGCCAAAAATGAACTCAGCGCATGCGAAAACCTATAAAAACATGTTTTTACCCTGAAAAAATATATATGTGTTTGAATTCCCCCCCCCGCCGAAAATGCACCCTGAAAATGTGCATCTTATTAAATATACATAAATCTTATTAAATATACATAATTACATAATATATACCGGGATCCTGAATCTTGTTGAATCTAAAGGATGAAATCCCTATCGTCTTCAACAGCAGTATATACGATTTTGCATCATCTTTACCGTTGATATATAGCAACCTTAACTAAAAAACGGAGATGTTAAGTTTTTGTCATATTTTTTTAAAAATGGGTCAAAACTCAAAACACACAGTTGATGTATCATAGGAATCTTAATCATATTCAGCTTATGTTAGCATCTAAATTTTTTCTATGAAAAGTCCATGTTTTCTGCAGAAAAGAAAAATCGTCCGTTTTTTTTGATAATGATTTCCCTAAATAAAACGGATTTTTTCAAAAATATAACGGAGGTCATTAAACACCCAAAACCTGCATAAACTTCACTTTTTAAAACTCGAACATCAAGAAAAATCTTTTTTGCTCATCAACATCGTATAATAGAGCACTTCGAACAAGGAATTGTGAAAAAAATAACAACTAATGCAGACAGCCTTAAACCTGAAACAGTCGATCACCAAAATAAGTGCGAGCAGCTAACTCTCGACTGCAATAACGGGTGGTCGACGCTATAGGGCCCCCTATTCTATGCAGAGGATCCTCTGATCGCGTTCAGCGGCTCAATTTATCTCCAAAAGCATTAAAATCCTCATTTCGAAAAATTGACCGCTGGGGACCCCCAATGGGAAATTCCTTAAGGGGGGTCGTGGGGGGTCCAAAAGATTTTCTAAACAAAAATGAATCTCGAATTCGCGTTCAGCGGCCTAATTTATCCCCAGAGACGTCAAAAAACCATTTTTAAAAAATTGACCAATGTAGACCTATCAGATCAGGACCCTCACTGTGGGGCGGGACTGACTGTGGATTCATTCCAAGGCTTTTTTCTCAATAAAGTTAATAATATTCAAAACAGGACGATATAATTGTGATCTAAACACGGATCAAACATTCCGTTTTTTTCGAGAAAATTTATCGAAAAAAAACGGATGCTGTATTTCGGAGTACACGTCACTCCGAGGGATAAGATTGTGACAGAAGATAGACAATAGTTTAGATTATCATTGTGGTGAGTTTGGGAGTGATTGGATGGATGTTGATGAAAATATGATACTTTATCCAAAATTTCCGAGGTCGATATTCCGACTCTAAATTTGGGTGGTCTGAGAAATTTTAACAAAATTTTGTGAATAAACTTTTGGAAGCTACTGCACCACTACAAATTGAAATTTAGTCTTTTTTCTACTTTCTCTGCGATTTCTGGCTCTGTGTAAGTCATGGACTCTGAAAAAAACCCATCCGTTTTTTTTCGAAAAATCGGCCTTCCGTTTTTTTAGTCAAGGTTGCTATAAGCTGCGAAAAACTTCAATGATACCAAAATTAATGACAGATTCACAGAAAAATTACGACAAAATACAGAACGCTGAAAAGAAAATGTTTCAAAAAATAGTAAAAAGTTAAGATGCAATTATAGTTTACAGAGTCAAGACATTTCTATGTCTATATGTGTTTCTGCCAAAGCAAAACAATGAGATTACAAAAAAGTTAGAAAAAAATTACAAAACGTTGAAAAGCATGCCATATATTTCGAAAAATCGAAAAAAAAAATAAAAAAACAGCTACATTGTATTTCAAAGTCAGGATGCTTTATTATGTCTTGAAATGTATTTTTGCCAAATTTGAAGCAAAAAATGACATTTCTGAAAATTACAAAAAAAATTACAAAAAAGTTACAAAAATATTACAAAAAAATGACAAAAAAGTTACAAAAAAATTACAAAACGTTGAAAAGCAAATATTTCAAAAAATTAAAAATACAGCTATTTCAAAGTCAGGATGCCTTTTTTATGTCTTGAAATGTGTTTTTGCCAAATTTGAAGCAAAAAAATAAAATTTCTAAAAATTACAAAAAAATTACAAAAAAATTGCAAAAAAGTTACAAAAAAATTACAAAAAAGTTACAAAACCCGTTTTGTAATATTTTTGTAACTTTTTTGTAATCAGATTTTTTCCTGTGAAACTATCCAAAAACAAAGATTATAGCCCTTTTTGGCGTCAAACTTTGGCCTAGGTTCGCTTATCAAACACTGAAAATGCATTTTTCAAGGGGTCATTGCTCAGAAAGTCCAAATTTGTTGATAGAGGTTTTATTACAAAAAATGCTTCCCTTGAAAAGGTTGTAATGCTGAAATGTTCAAATCCTTCCCCTTGAAATTTTTTTGCTTTCCAAAAAAGGTCCACTACTCCTCTATCCCCCCAACTGCACTTGATCCGAATTACGAAACTCGTAAATTACGAAAATTTCTGTAACCCAAAGAAATTCAGATTTCCCGGTTTTCCTTCCCTGGTGTTTGAACGGAAAAAACACAGTTTCGGAATCAGATTAAAATGAAAACGCGAGAAAATAACGTTTGTCAGTCCGATTCATGGAGGTCGTAATTATATTTTTGAAAATCCAAAAATTAAATAAGCGTTTTTGAAGCAAAATGCTTCCGCCAAAGCTGCTCTACTAAAAAAAATATATCCATACACTGTTTTCCAAGCCAACTGCATGTAGCCTATGCCCAATTCCTCTGAAGTCTGAACTTTGAACGTCTGCAAAATGTCTGTGAGTGGAAAGGTTAATAAGGCTCGATTCATACTTACAGCCGTATGTCCGTTTATCTGGTAAATTTAAAAAATAGTTACGCCACAATACTGATCTTATATACGATTAGTGGCGTGATTTATTTGTAATTTTGCCAGCTCTACATACGGACATATATACGCTGTAAAGTGATGAATAGAGCCTACCGTCTATGATGAATTCTCGAAGTATATAACCTGCAAGTTGGTGTACCCTCTCAATTCAAGGATGAGCTAGTATTCGCAGACATTGATTAGAGAGCAGTAGCATCACCCAGGGATTTTCAAAAGGGGGGTTCATTTGTTGAAAGCGTATTGTTGTAT
>JASANF010000608.1:0-64871 GCA_030248245.1 Trissonchulus sp. WLG1_4
GTATGTCGTTCTTCGTTCAGTTACGTATTGCTCATAATGTAAGTGTCTACTTTTAGATTCTAATAAATCCAGAGTAATAATTAAACACAGAAAACAGTTTCTGACAACAGATTCTTCGACACTTTTAATAAGTTTTTTGAGATTTAATAAATGTTACAAAACTGGCAAGCTTGCATACTGATTGATGCCGCTTTATTGCTTAATTTTGCAACAGAAATGACAGTGGTATAAAATGGCGGGGGGGTCAAATCAAAATTTAAACTTTTTGAATTTAGTCGGCGATGAAAACAAGTTGATTAAATGTTTAAAAAATAAAAAGATTAATTAAGTTATTTCCTTAATCTGGCTTGGCAATTTATACTGAAAAGTTTATTACTGTGATGACATTTCTATTAAAAGTTATTTTTAAATGTTCATTTACAGATGTGAATGTGATAGTAGTCACAAATATGCAGCTCACACACAAAAAATTGGCGGGGAGACGCGTCGACCGGGGGTGCTACGCAAATGTTTTTAAAACTCTAGGGGGTGAGAGCCGATCTGGGGGGAGCGGACCTTTCTGGTGTAACGTAGCGGTCAGCGTAGAAGACGGGTCTTGCAAATTGCAACGACAGCCGCGTAGTAAAAGTGTAGTTAGAAGTTCTACTTGTGTTGATAAAGACTGTTAGAAAAGTTAGTCGCAGGCCGGGATAGTCTAGTGGTCAGCGCGTCTGCCATTAGACGTCTGCCATATTCCGGAGTGTAGCAGAAGGCACAGGTTCGATTCCTGTCCTGGTCTTTTCTGAAAAGGGTATGGGGGGGCGACCCCCCACCTTTCACTGGGAGGGGGCGAAGCAGGGTCGGGTTTTAGGGTGGAAACAAGCTTTCCCCCCAATGTATGCTACGAGTAGTAAACTGTGTGTTTAAACTAAGTCTTTTAAATACAACATATAATATATGTATCATAGTTCACATCAGCCCTTCGTATACTGACTGGGCACAAAATATCCTTGTTAGCTTCAGGTGAAGACTGCAGTTGGCGGAGCTGACTGCAGTTGGCGGAGCTAACAGGGCGGGGGGGTTCGGTAAAACTTGACTTAGCAATACATATAATAAAATATATAAAAATTTGAACATAATCACAAGTTAATATATAATAGTTGACAGTTGCGTAATGAATAAAACAATATTGGTAATTAATTTAATTATTAATTACTACATCTTAAATACTTGTCAATGGAAGAATAGTATATCATAGCAGCTAAACTATTTTTTTACTTTTCACATTTAGATTTAAATTTGCAAATTTCGCTGTAAAACCAATTTTTTACTAATTGCCATTGTCTACATTGCACAACTTGCTAATTTGAAATTTCTGATGTCTAATAACAATCATGAGCAAGAGTGCATAATAAGAAGAGTATGACACTCGACCAATTCCTGGCAGGGGTCGGAATTACAACCTGCGACCATTAACTCCAAAAACAGGCCACGAATTGGACCATAGTACCACCCCCACAAACTGGACCCCTGTCCAAAACGTGGCAGGGGTACCCCCTTCCCTACAAACCCGACCCCGGTCCAAAACGTGGGGGGTACCTCCCCCACAAGTCAGACCCTAGTGGTCAAAACGGGGGGTACCCCCCACAAATTGGACCCCGGTCCAAATCTTGGGGGGTACCCCCCCCCACAAATTGGACCCCGTTCAAAATCTTGGGGGGTACCCCCCCACATTTTGTACCCCGGTCTGAAAATGGACCCTACTGCCAAATTACCAAAATTTTGCTCCAAATGCAGTTTTCGGCCAATCTGTGCCCTGTTGGGGCTACTCAGCCTCAACTTTTGGCTTGTGGGGTTGCCGACCCCTGCAAGGCCGGGTACAACCCACTGTATTCGTTTTTCTGGATGCTTTTGTGATTATTTGGAATATCAAGGGAAACTGCCTTGTGAACTTGAAAAAATTTTGGTAATGGATTTGTATGAAAACTTTTTTCTATGGGTAATTTAGGTCCCAAATTGTGGATCCGACAAGCGTTTCAGTTTGTGCCCGTCTGGACTTCCATACTGCCTCACCTAGGGGGTTAAAATAGGCAAATTTTTCAACATTGCGGATTCTTTGTTTTTTTGGGTTATTTTGCCTCCTGAACACGAATTTGAGCTCCATTATTGTGTGTACGGCTTGGAAAAACCTGTGCGACCGCCTCCCCTCCAGAGACCTAAGGGGTCCAATTTTCGAATTCTAGATTTTGACGTCCCCATGGGTAATTTGGGCATTTTGGGCATTTCTAAAATACATCTAAAAATTTTTTTAATTTTAAAAAATTTAAAATTTTAAAAAAGTTGGACTTTTTTCAGATTTTTTTCTGGAACGCTACTATTTGCTTTCCGGAATGCCGGAATTATCCTAAAACATCAAAATCACGCAATTTAAAAAATTTTAAAATTTTTATTTTTCTTAAAATCCAATTTTCGAATTCGAGAATTTGACGTCCCCATGGTAATTAGGGCATTTTGGGCATTTCTAACATACATTTAAAAAAATTTTTTTAAGTTTAAAAAATTTAAAATTTTAAAAAATTTGACTTTTTCAGATTTTTTTCTTGAACTTGTAATTGTGTGGTTGTATTGTCTTAAAAAAGTTTTAAAATCTTCAAATTGGTATAAATCAAAAAATTTTAAGAAAAATAAAAATTTTAAAATTTTTTAAATTGCGTGATTTTGATGTTTTAGGATAATTCCGGCATTCCGGAAAGCAAATAGTAGCGTTCCAGAAAAAAATCTGAATAAAGTCCAATTTTTTTAAAATTTTAAATTTTTTAAAATTAAAAAAAATTTAGATGTATTTTAGAAATGCCCAAAATGCCCAAATTACCCAAGGGGACGTCAAAATCTAGAATTCGAAAATTGGACCCCTTAGGTATCTGGAGGGGAGGCGGTCGCACAGGTTTTTCCGAGCCGTACACACAATAATGGAGCTCAAATTCGTGTTCAGGAGGTAAAATAACCCCAAAAAACAAAGAATCCGCATTGTTGAAAAATTTGCCTATTTTAACCCCCTAGGTGAGGCAGTATGGAAGTCCAGACGGGCACAAACTAAAACGCTTGTCGGATCCACAATTTGGGACCTAAATTACCCATATAAAAAACTTTTCATTCAAATCCAGTACCAAAATTTTTTCAAGTTCACAAGGGGGGACCCTTGATGTTTCAAATAATCAACAAAAGCATCCAGAAGAACGAATACAAATGGGGTGTACCCGGCCTTGCAGGGGTCGGCAACACCACAAGCCAAAAGTTGAGGCTGAGTAGCCCCAACAGGGGTCCAACTTGTGGGGGGTACCCCTCCAAGATTTGGACCGGGGTCCAATTTGTGGGGAAGGGTACCCCCCCGTTTTGACCACTAGGGTCTTATTTGTGGGCCGGGGGGTACCCCCACGTTTTGGACCGCGGTCGGGTTTGTTGGGCGGGTACCCCTGCCACGTTTTGGACCGGGGACCAGTTTGTGGGAGTGTTACTATGTTCCATTTCGTGGCCTGTTTTTGGAGTTAATGGTCGCAGGTTGTAATTCCGACCCCTGCCAGGAATTGGTCGAGTGACATACTCTTCTTATTATGCACTCTTGTCATTAGAAATAGTTGCAAGACGTCACCGCAAAAGCTACGTATATTCACACGTCAGACACATGTTCAAGCTTGCATATTGTAACCGAATATTAGCTGCTCGAAGTCTGCTCCAGGCCGAGAGTTGAAAAAATTTCGAGCCAGAAAATTGACTGCTCGAAGTGCGCGCGAGCAGTCAGCTGCAATAGGCATGACGTCAAAAAGTGCTCGTGCTCGATCTAGCATACGTATCTATTTTTTACTGGTACTATATATATATGGTCAATGTATTTTACTCATACTTCCCTCTCCCACCCTACTTAAATCCCACCCTAAATAATCAACGGCAAGCCAAAACAATTCAAACTTCCAATTTTTTTTACAAGCAGAGCTGTTGAGTTTCGTTTCTTAGTGCAAGCCATAGGTTCTTAGTGCAAGTCACAGTTTCTTAGTGCAAGCCGGCACTTTCTAGTTATTGTAATTATACATTTTTTGTCAAAGATATTTCATGTATTTCACCCACGTATTTCATTCATAACACAGGTCATTAATTAGAAGGGATTTTTATTTACAACAATAGGAGCCTACAACACTATGGTCATAAAACAGACAACAAACTATGAATAGAAATAGACAAAACTTAGGTTGTAAATGCTGAACAATTCTCTGAAGACGGGCTCATGGCGCCACTAAAATTTAGAACACACAACCACTTTTTCGGAACAGTTCTGTGTATAAATTAAAATTTTGTAGTCAGTGACAATGTTATTAACCCAAATGGCGGCTGATTTAGGTCTTGCTATTTTCAGTAAAACAAAATACGGTGGCGACTTGTTAATTTTTCACAGTATTGTTTATGAAAGCTTTGACTATTATGTTATCAAGTCATCGACCAAAAACGATAAAACTTTTTACTCTTGTGTTGAGTGCCGAAAGCTGAACGCAAAGGCAGAGAAAGTTATCTTAGCGTTCCACTATTTCTGTATTCAACAGTCGCATATTGATTATTCTTGATGCGCTCAAACTCCTTCATTTCTGCCAGCCCATTCCACAGTCGCAGACTATGTAAATTCTATTGGTTTTGAACATTGCATTAGCAATTTCTGTGTGTAGTCTGATTCAACAAATTACATTCACATGTCTGGGCTTGCACTGAGAAATACGGCTTGCACTAAGAACCTTAGGTCAGTTGACACAAACTGTGGGCTTGCACTTCGAAACTTTACTTGCACTAAGAAACTCAGCGACAATATCATAATTTCGTAATTATCAAAAATGAAATAAATGTAGTTCATTGAACCGCAAGAGTAATTATTGCCTGTTTTATTACGCGGCCCCCTCAGGGGCCGCGTATATACTATATTCAGCATCTCAGGTTTCTATGTTAAATCGGGTAGGTCGAATTTCCAGTGTTAAATAACACTGGAAGGGCAGGTAGGTCGATTTTGCACTTTAGTTTTAGGAGAATCACAGACGATGTTCTAAAACTATCGAAGAAAGACAAAATTTACAGCCTGAGTGGAATCGAACCACTAACCTTTCGTTTCCCAGTCCGTTGCTCTACCACCTGAGCTATTCGAACTGACAGTTACAAAATCGCCGAAGACTATCCAACTCACGACACCTAGCAAGGTATGCAGTGCGCCAGTTGAAAATTACAGGTAAAATTGACATGTCAGAGCTTCAATATGGATTTGTGGCTCCAGTAAGACAACCCTTGCCTCACAACATTCATATGTATTTTGCTAAAGATATTTTTATTGGTCATTGGAAATCAAATTTTATTGGTCATTCCACTTTATGGAATCAAAACGTACATTAATCACAGTTAACAGACTGTTGTCATGGCCTTATTGTGTAGTGGTTAACACTCTGCACTCTCAATCCAGTGACCCGAGTTCAAAACTCGGTAAGGCTTAATTTTTTAATAATCAATTATGCTATTTAGAATTAGAATGTGTAATTTTTGAATAATCAATTATGCTATTTAGAATTAGAATGTGTAATTTTTGAATAATCAATTATGCTATTTAGAATGTTTAATCAACTAGTTTTAAATTTTTTATAATTTACCAGTAAAGCTTTGGAGCTACTCAGCCATAAATGTGTTCGGAAATTGGAGTTGAACAACCATTTTATTTACAAATAATGGCCGCGTTTTATATTTCCTCTGGAATATTGACACTCAGTCCTCACAATAACAACTTCTCACTCAGCAGACGAGCTTGTTTAATGAATATTTGTAAGAAGACATCAGTGTGCACAGGTACAGTACCGATCAGAATTAACTACCTATGACGCTGCAGTCAGCATCACTGATCGAGCCATAGCGTCACTGACCGCAGTCATTGCACTGACGTCACAGGTCCAATAAATTGAAAATTTCTATTGAATTTCACTAAATGACTCCGGAGTCAGAGTCATTGACTCCGGAATCACGCTCACATTAGTCAACAGCTAAACTGGATACTTAAAGTAAAGTATACGTATGTATATACTGAGACAACGTGCATAAAGTGAATGATGACTAATGTGATCGCGATTCCGGAGTCACTGACTCTGCCTCCGGAGTCACTTAATGAAATTCAATATGCCAAGTAAAATCGTCCAGTTTATTGGTTCTGTGACGTCAATGCAATATTCTGATCGGTACTGTACGGTAATTAATTTAAAATTTCGTAAATTAACGTAAAAATGTAGGTGCTGAAAGTCAAGTATGTTGAGATTTTTTAACTAGTATTAAGCTAAATTAGAGCAAATTACGATGAGGACAAGTAAACTGAAAATAATACCTGCAGACTACAATGTAAATACTTTTCGATTAATTCCCAAACAAATAGATTCCAAGCAAAGTACCCCCTAGACAGCCAAGGATTTATGGACAGGCTTGCAAAAAGAAACCCTGGCTTGCACTACGGTACCCATTCAGCTGTATAACGACTGTTGTGGCAAAATATAGAAGCGCTTGCAGGTGGATTTTGGTGGCCCCTGTGTGGATTTTGGTCAAAGAAAATATTCTGATTGTTTTTCTATGGCTAGTCACTAAGATGCTTTCAGATACCGTCAAACTTCCGCAGTAATTGATCCCAACCACTTGTGCCCATACACGTGGAAATTAAAAAAAACAAAAAACTTGTGAGGTGTACAACAAGTACAAGTACAACAAGGGCAAAACAATGGTTGACGTGCATTGACTATTGACGAAGTATGGTGTAACGCCAAATACAATTTTACGATAAAAAGTATACTATTTAATTATTTGACCTTAACTCTGAGACTAGTGGGCAGATAGTTTGTCTAGTGATTTTAACAAGCGTGTCGTTATTAACAATTAACCAGCAAAATTAACAGTGAGAATAAAATTCCATGATTGAATTTTAACTATTTAATTTTTGTCGTTGACTGTCGAAATAGTGAGCAAATAGCTTGTGCAAATTCCGATAGTCCTATGAAGTTACCCTACAAGTAAGGGTTGTAGCATGGCTGCGAATGCACTCAGATATTTGTATGCACGATGCGCTGGAAAGCTCCGAGTGGAAAGCACGAGTGCGCGCAGCGCACGAGTGCTTTGCACGAGGGTTTTCCAAGCAGAGTTGCATACTAATATCTGAGTGTCAGTGCTAGCCATGCTGCAACGGACTTGTCACATGGCAGCGGTAGGATTCTAACTCACGCACATCTGACTGCCAGATCCGGAGTCAGGGCCGTAGATCACTCGGCTACGCTACCTTGGATGGCAAATGTTTGAATGACAGCATTGAGTTAGAAGTTAGAGTTAGAAGTTATTGTGCAGAATAATTATTAAAATTAAATGACATTATTATTGATACAGCTACGCTTTTTTTCAGTTGATATTTCTTTCGTTTTCTTTTTCGTTTTCGTTCTCGTTTTCCTTCAATTTCTTACTTTCTTTCGTTTTCGTTTTCTTTAGCTGTCAATTTTTGACAGCTTGCCCAGCATGCCCTTTGGAGCCGACAAACGGTCTAGTAGTAGTTGAGGTCAAGCACAAGTGCACTCCAAAACTTTTTCAAAAAGGGTGCCGTCAAAAAGGTGTTAAATATTTATTTAATGATGAGTTACTTTTAAGTGTCACTTATACATTGGTCAAAATTTTTGTCTGCTAAGTCAACTTTACTAATTATATAAATTGCGTCGATTTTTAAATTTTCAGGTTCGAAATTTAAATTTTAAATTCTTACTTTTTGTACTAATATATATCTTATAGTGCAAAGTTCCTGTCAGAGTGTCAGTTATTGTATCAATTTGCGCTAAGTTATTACTTTTATTTTATTTCAATATACGGTTAAGTTTGCAAAACAATACGTATAGTATATAGCTATATACCAACTAACGAAAGTCTACTTAAAAGTGACACCCCCCGGCATGTAAACATTTGAATAAACAAGCAGCATGCAGCTGCCTTCATTTGTCTACTGCTCGTCAAGTTTTTCAAAACTTTGTTGCGCAAGCCGAAAAAAGTTGGCTTCGGTTCAATTCACTTTCGTTTTCGTTTTCTTTTTCGTTTTCGTTTCGTTTTCGTTCATTTTAGTGTCTACTGAAAAAAAAGCGTAGCTGTACATAACAGCTAAGTAACTGGTGTGTATGAGCAAGCCTACATGTGTAACTGAAAGGAGACTACAACAGCCCTCCACACTGCACGCACATTAATTTTATGACAACTTGAGTTTTAACTAACTAGTTCTGAAACAGCCGTGGTCGAGTGGTTACGATGGATGACTGAGAATCTTGATGATTTGTTGCGCAATGGTTCGATTCTCTCCGTTCTTTTTAAGGTTCTTTCTTACTTCTAGCAAGCGTGCGACAAATCTTTGAGTGCCCGCTGCGTCGAATTCGCCAATGCTTATCGTGTATTCAGAGAGTGCAACAAATCTCTGAGTGCACTCTTGGGAGTTAAGTGATTAGAAGAGTAGCACGTATCAGAGATTTGTAGCACGGTTAATTACATAGAGGCCATGTGACAAGTTTTTTTTTATAGTTCTATTTAATGGTTTTCAGTCATAATCTGTTTTACATGACTCAAGTACACTTGGAAAATTTCATGCGCATTTTGGCGAAAACTTCGTTTTGACCATTTTTAAATTTTATTATTTTGAATTATTTGAGTTCACTTTAAAGTCGGACATTTATATGTGAAGTTTTTCAAGTCATATACAAATGGTTTTGTGTGAAAAAGTAAAAACACGGCTAGCAAATATGTTTTCAAAATTACTTGCGCTGTAACTTGCAAAATTATGAAAGGTTTGACCAAAAAAGCAAAGTCGATACTTTTTCAAATGGTTAACCACCTTAACTTTTTTTATTTTAAAATTATACAGGACAATTTACCGTTTTTATCATTAATGATTTTTATCATTATCTTAAGGTAGCGCTCAGCAACAAAACTCATGTTCGGCGCTCAGCTAATGCAATAAATAGCAAAACCACTTTAATTGTACATCAAAGAGACATCAAAAAAACCTATTTAGAATACAGTTCAGCACTTTAAATATATTAATTTTTATGACCATGTCGAATTTCCTATTCACACTAATTTTGTTTTTGACCTAGCTCAGCGAAACTTCAACCGATTTTGACGATCTTGGTATTGATAAAAAGATCTTTTAAAAATCCAGACGTGATTGATCTTCGATTTTTCATTTCTATTTCAGATTTTGCAAAAAAACGATTTTTCAAAAATCAGTTGTGTTTGAGTGACTACAAAAAGTGCTGCGAGCCAAAATTTGAAAATCGAAAAACTTTCACGTCTGCATTTATATCTTTTCTTTCATTGTGCAAATTTTCAACTGTATCGCAATCGGCAGCTGGGACCCAAGTCCAAAAAAAGTAGTCAATTTCCCTACGCAAAAATGTTAGGTTTGCCCATACGTTTCACTTTTTCCAAATTTAGACCTTTGCTATGACTGCACATTTCCGTTGAAAAAGTTACCAAAAGCCATACTCAATTTTTTGAGAAATTAAATCAAATATTTTACATCTTCGAAGATTTATCAGCTTTTTAGGTTTTTCATTTTCTATTTGCTTTTTTCACGGCTAAATAACTCAGCAAAGCTTGAACGTATTCTTATGTTTAATACATCAATTTAACCCTTTGCTGCATGAAATTTCAAAAATGCACTAAGTCCAGTCATTGGCTGGGTTTTGATCCGTCACCACAGACGGAGCCTGCGTCACAGGCGCAGCTTTGTGGCAGGACTGTCACGCCTAGCCACTTGGCCACCGGCTCGCTTCACTCGGATACCTAAGGCATCCTCGTGAAGTAACCGATTCTGTGAAACATAAAGCCGACAGGTTTCACTAGTGTAAGATAGTGCAATTTTTAGACTTATGTAACAGTATGCGGGAAAGGGTTAAGGCTAAGAAACAGCGTATTTCAGTGATATGAGTAGAAATTTTATATCGAAACAAAAATTTTTTGCCACAGCTACAAAATTGTCCAAAAAATGTAAACAAATTTTTTTATCACAATATGGACATCAAATGAAAGCTCTTTTCCTTCTTAACAACTTTCCTTCAAGACGTTATGGTCAAAAATGTCGCTGAAAAAACTTAAACGCCAAAGTCGGTTCCCCTGAGCGCCACCTTAAGGTATGTCGTTTCAAAAATTTAATATTTTGCAAAATTTCAATTTTGATGTCGTCATAAAATTTGCTGAAATGTTCCCAGAGCTCTCAAACTTTGCAGAAAGACTTGCCTGGTGTGTATCTTGGTTGCGCTTAAGAAAAAAACTTCGTATCAGCAAAAAACAGGAAAATTATAGCAATTTGATTCATTGGAAGCTACAGCTACGCTTTAATTTTAGGTGAACTAAATTGAACGAAAACGAAATGAAAACGAAGACGAAAGCGAAAAAGAAAACGAAATGCTCAAAACTCAAATAATTTTTATTGCGACCCAAAAGTTGTAAGCCTACACACTTGATTTGATTAGTTTTTAATGCATGAGAGCGCCTGTCTCTTTCTGTTGCCCTGAGTATTGGTTTACTATTCATGTTAGCCAATCTCATTCTCAGCTGCGTAGATAAATATACTAAACTTTAAAGAAGCATACCGCCATAAACGTGACAGCTGAGACCGCTTCAGCTGCCAAACTACACAACGAGCGAAAACAAAAACGAAGCAGTGCGAAAACGAAACGAAATTGAACGAAAGCAAAAACGAAAACGAAATTTTTATCAACGGAAATTAAAGCGTAGTTGTACTCAGAGTTACTCAAAACGTATAAACGAATGAATTGCAATAAAAGCTACTATCTCTTCAAAAACTTATTCCAAACCACAAAACTTTGCTACGCATGAATTCATGATAACACATTTTTGGTTGTTTTTGATAGCAGATGATGCCTGACGTGAAACGATTTTTTATGGACTAGTGGAAAAACGATTGATTGTTTTGTGAACCTGACCTACTGTTATTAGCATTGATTTGAAATTCTAATTTGCGTCTCAGATCTAAAGTACAAAAGCACATCACACGTCGATGATTTTCTAGCCATCTAGATTTATTTACGCGATTACGGTAGATGGGCATATCATTACTTTCAAATTCTCAAAATCAGCGGAATGTCCACTTTGGTGTTCAGCCTAATCACAGTTCATGAAACACGAAATTTTATTAAAACTTTATTTCAAAGTGACTGTCGTGGGTATTGAACATCGGCTGATAAAGCCTGGACCAAGCTAATATTAGAAATCTAGGACACTTTTATAGAATTCCTAAAAAATGAAAAAAGCTTACCTGGCTGCTGCCTAATATAAAATCAAGTTACATATATACAATTTCAGGGAAACAAATGTACTAAAAAACAAATACTAAAAACTACAATTTCAAAAAATTCGTGAAAGGGCGAAGGGTTATGTGACCACTACGGGTCCTTCTTGTTATTCTATCTACTTGTTTGTTAATTAGTAACTAGCTATTGATTTTGTTTCTTATGTACTGTCTCTAATTAACACCTAGAAACGTCGGCTTTTTGTTCACAGAATTGTAAAGCCATTGACTTTAACAATAAACACTTATTTTTCTTTTTTTTTGCGGGCAAGTTACTCGTGTCCTATGACGTTTGTTTCAATGCATCAAATAACGTAAAGGATTCGTTTTTCAGATGCTAAAACACAGGTTTTGTAACTCAAAAAGGAAGAGGTGAATCATGGGCTGTACCACATTAAAAAAGACATTTTTTGATTTTTGAAATTTAAAATTTTTTCACTATTAACTCTAACTTTATATTTCAGGAGTAACCTCGGAAAATAATATACATATCACAAACCTTAGGAAACGAAAAACTGTTTGTTAAATTATTACCTAAGCATAAAATTACAAAAATAAACTCAACAAAATTGCCAGTAGAGGCTCCTGTGAGCCGCCAAATGGAAGACGACCCTATATTCTAAGCAGAAGACCCTCTATTCTAAGTAGAAAAACCTCTACTTAAGGTGGCGCTCCGAATAACTGACTTTGGGCAGAAAAATTTTTCAGTCACGTTTTTAGACTTCTCTCTTGAAGAAAGGTTGTTCAGCAGTGAATTAGCTTTCGTTTGATATACATAACATGTAGTTTTGTTGAAATTAATTTTTTGACCTGAATTTTGATATGGCAAAATCTTCAAATCGATTTTCCGAAAAATTGTATATAGCTTTTAATACTTTTGATAACGGTTTACCGCAGATAATAGGTGACTGCAACTTTTTAAAAAGTCGTTTGTGTAGGCAAACATTTGTAAAAAAAATTTTAAATTACGTTGTGCGATATTGACAAAAATGCACTATTTTTCAAGCTAATTTTTCGTTAGCTACTTTTTGGCTTCTCCAACTTTTCTCAATGGTTATTTGCATTAAAAAATTGTCTATGGCTTTTGTTACTTTTGAATTTTTGAATTTACTTTTGTTAGCCTTTTTGAATCGTGATAGTTCTCTTCCATGTCGTTTTTTCATTGTGAAATTTGACTTAAAGTTAGAAAATAAGTAGATTCAGGTGTACCTTCTTCGAAAATGTTGATTTCTGTTTTTGGTGAAGTTCTGCAGCGATATCAAGTTGACCAATTTTAGAAAAACTAGTGTATTTTGAGCCAAAACAATTGGATTAAAATTACAGCTACGCTTTAATTTCAGTTGATAAAAATTTCGTTTTCGTTTTCGCTTTCGTTTTCGCTTTCGTTCAATTTCGTTTAGTTTTCGCTCTTTGCTTCGTTTTCGTTTTCGCTCGTTGTGTAATTTGGCAGCTGAGGCGGTCTCAGCTGTCACATTTATGGCGCTATGCTTCTTTAAAGTTTAGTATATTTATTTACGTAGCTGAGACTGAGAGCGGCAAACATAAATAGCAGAGCAATACTCAGGGCAGCAGAAAAAGACAGGCGCTCTCATCCATTAAAAACTAATCAAATCAAGTGTCTAGGCTTACAACTTTTGGGTCGCAATAGAAATTATTTGAGTTTCGTGCATTTCGTTTTCGTTTTCGCTTTCGTCTTCGTTTTCATTTCGTTTTCGTTCAATTTAGTTCAACTGAAATTAAAGCGTAGCTGTATAAGAAAAAATGCAACTCGGCAACATAATTACCTACAGTTTAAGCTATAGATCGTAAAATTTGAACAAAGTTTCGCTCAGTTATGCCGTTTGAAAAATTATGCGCATTTAGCGAAAATAGAAATTTTGAACCGGTGATAAAAAATCAGAACAAGGCAGCAGGCTCGTGAAATTTACTCAGAAACAGAGCTTTGTAGCAGGCTTCAACATATTTAAACGAAATTCATTCTAGCTAGAACCTACGTCGACTTATAAGATAATAAAGTTATGGAAGTTATTCGGAGCGCCACCTTAAGTAGAACACTTCTGCTTTACAGAATGGAAACTCTGTTTTAGGCAGAAAACCCTTTCTAGACATTGAACTTTATATTATTCTTAGAAAGAAAACCTTATTTATAATCGGTAAGCGCTCTTTTTGCGCTTCAACTATCACTGCATACAGCAAATTTTTGGTTATCGCTATTGTTCATATGTCAATTTCGTTATTTTACGCATGAGTAAACTGAAATTTTGTCTAACAGCAATGTCTTTCAAGAAACAAAAGCTTCATTTTTTTGCAAAACGCAAAAATGTCAAATGGGTTCTTTTTACTGTTCTAAAAGCAGTCTCACAAACGTTCTCTTAACGGTAAGTCGCATTAAAAATGCTCGCAGCATAATAGCACCCAACAATGTACAGTATGTTAAAGACTTGAATACAGGGTTTTTTTTCAAAATCAGCACTGTGTAAATGATGTGTAAATTAAAAATTCGCTGTGTAAATTAAGGGTATGTTGTGTAAATTTTTTAAAAGTGTGTATTTTAGTAATTTTTAGGTAAAAATTGACGTTTTTGCACGCGGAAAGTCATATTTCGCCTTTGAGACTTCAACTACATACGAAAATAAAAAAATTATGATAATTGAAAATTTTAGCGTTTTTGTCAGTTCAGGTATCGGACACGTCAGGACAAGCCCCCCTAAAATTTCGAAAACTCTGCGATAAGCCCCCACCCCAAGCCGAGACCCCGTGTTCACGCAGATAGAGAGTTGTTTTATCAGCCAGATCCTACACACTTTTTTTCAAATCTGGGTGTAAAACCTTTTAAGGGGGTAGTGTCGCGAAAGCAGTCGATTTAGCGCGACTGTAAAACTTGTTCAGTAAAATGTTAGAAATTGTTGTTCTATATTTTAAAAATCTACCAAAAGCCAAATTATTTTGCCAAGTTTCAGCAAAATTGGTGCAGCATATAGTTTGCAATAATGTCTCAAAGTCGGAAAAATGACGAAAAAAAACCTATTCACATTCCATTTTTTAGTCACATTTATCAATTTTTCTGTTTAGTTTTTTTACACAGACTAATAGCACATATGTTGTAGTTTATGCACACAAAATTTAGTGCAGATTGCTGTAACGGCTGTGGAGTAATACTAGTTTGAACTGTGAAGGTGTACTTAAACTGTAAAATAGTAATAGCAATAATGATAAATTGTGGAAAATCTAGACGCTTATTTTCAAATCAGAAGAAAAACGAACCTTCAATTTTCTTTTTTCTTATTTGTCGCAAAAAATTGTTCGTCCACACATGATGTGTACTTCACAATCTGGCCAATCTGATATCTGGCTTGATTTTTCGAACTTTTATGTCCCTATTGTGTGATGTCTGGCTTACTAATGACGATTGGTCCAAGATATTTGTCAATATTGATAGTGTGATGTCTGGCAGTAATTATTTGATACCATACAGCGTTGGACTAGCTTCTCATTGCATGTACTACTTCAAAACAAAAAGTTCTATTTTCACAGCCTATGAGCAAAACTGCTTTCGCTACACTACCCCCTTAAAGTAGTTTGAAGTATTACAAAGAAATCGCACAGACAAGCTCAGCATGGCTGATTTTTCAATGTCAACTTTTAAGTGCATAAAAACGAATGCTAAAATAAAGCATCATAAGCCGTTTAAGAGCAGAAACTGAAGATTTTTTGTTTTTGGGTCTAAAATTAGACTTAATTTTGTTAACACAAAGAGGTTACAGGCTGCAATCGCCACTTCGCGAATTTTTGCAAATTTTACAACCAAAATAGGCCGTTTGATCAACTTTTGGGAAAAAATGGGGCTGTGTAATTCAGTGTGTATTTTTATTTTTTGCTGTGTAAATTAGGCAACCGATGTGTAAATACACCCTATTTTACATAAAAAAAACCATGCTTGAATACAAAACAAACAAGCACGTTTTGCGAGTAAGGTTAAACCAATTTTCAATACCTAGCTTTTCTTGCAACATGCTAGAGCGACGAGGATATTCTTCGAATAAAAAAAGCGGCAGTAAAATCGCTAAATCAACACTTTTACACGACATGTCAAACTGCAACATGTTTTCGTGGTTACATCGTACTTTCAAGCTAAGTTTAAATAATTATGTTAAAAACTAAGAACTTTATTGTAAAAAGGTTTATAATTTGAACTCACTCTAAAGCACAACATTTTAAACCGCGGGTTAGAAACCGCATCTTTGTGCCAAAACACTTTCAGCACTCACCCGGGATATTAAAGCCAACTTATGGTTTACTGATGGTTTCCAGGGTACAAAATGAGGATGATGGGGAGGTGACGCCTACTGAGCCGAGATGGCTTTCCAGGCGCGTTGTGGCGTAGAGCAATGATTGGCAGATGATTGTCGGTGTGGCTGATCAGGTAATGATCACTGGCAAGGAAATGGCTGGCGATGATGTCGGCGGGAAGAAGACGTGGGACCGTTGGTTCGGCGGGAAAAATGACCGTTGAATTTGCCGGGAAGAAGCAGGAAGAAGCAGGGCCGTGGCGGGAAGTTGGAACTAAAACTAGAAACAGGAAGTGGGGGGTGGCTAGGGAATCACGATGGATATTTTAGAGCTGCAGGGCCCACTGGACCAGAGCGCGGTAGGAACCCCGGACCGACGATGGCTTTGCTGGGCGCCGAGCAGGCGGCGGTATGATAGCGGATTCTTAATCTGGCTGGCTTCGATCTCTTTCAAGAGGTTCTGGTTGAGGCGCCGGGAGGGTCTACACCTGACAAATTTAGTGGATCCAGGCAGTTGGTGTTTACTTCGGCAGGCCGGTGCAGAGCTTCAGGCAGCGGTTCTGGAGGCGTTGGCGGCAGATCCGGTTGCTGAAGGCAGCACAATTCCAGGCGATGGGTCCGTATTCCAGGACAAGCCGCATGAACTGCTTGTAGACGCGGAGGCGGAGGTCCATGTTGGCTCCCCAATTGGTGCCACGAGAGACTGGAAGACCCGGGTACGGAGGCGGAAAAGCTGGACGACGTCATCGATGTGGTGCCGGAAGGTGCCCAGCCGGTCGAAGGTGACGCCCAGCAGCTTGACGTTCTAGGTGAACAGTTCTTGCAGTTGAGTTTCTGAGCCAAGTTGATTTGCAGTTAATTCCCTGGGCAAGGTTGATTTGCTGTTGCGTCCTTGAGCCAAGTGCATTTGCAGTTGAGTCCTTGAGCCAAGTGCATTTGCTTGCAGTTGAGTCCTTGAGCCAAGTGCATTTGCAGTTGAGTCCTTGAGCCAAGTGCATTTGCAGTTGTGTGCCTGAGCCAGGTTTATTTGCAGTTGAGCCTCTGAGCCAAGTTGATTTGCAGTTGAGTCCTTGAGCCAAGTTGATTTTCAGTTGAGTCCTTGAGCCAACTACATTTGCCATTAAGTCTCTGAGCAAAGTTGATTTGCAGTTGAGTCCTTGAGCCAAGTACATTTTGCAGTTGAGTCTCAGAGCCAAGTTGATTTGCAGTTGAGTCTTTGAGCCAAGTTGATTTGCAGTTGAGTCTCTGAGCCATGTCGATTTGGAGTTGTGTCTCTGAGCCAAGTGGATTTGCAGTTGAGTCCTTGAGCAGTTGAGCCAAGTTGATTTGCAGTTGAGTCCTTGAGCAGTTGAGCCAAGTTGATTTGCAGTTGAGTCCTTGAGGCAAGTTGATTTGCAGTTGAGTCTCTGAGCCACGTCGATTTGAAATTGTGTCTCTGAGCCAAGCGGATTTGCAGTTGAGTCCCTAAGCCAAGTTGATTTGCAATTGAATCTCTGAGCCAAGTTGTTTAGCAGTTGAGTCCTGGAGCTAAATACATTTGCAATTGAGTCTCTGAGCCATGTCGATTTGGAGTTGTGTCTCTGGGCCAAGTGGATTTGCAGTTGAGTCTTGAGCCAAGTGCGTTTGCAGTTGAATCCTTAACCCAAGTTGATTTGCAGTTGAGTCCCTGAGCCAAGTTGATTTGCACTTGAGTCGCTGCATATTACACATGCTGTACGTGAGTAGCTGTTGCGGCAGTTGTTGGCACTGGCAGCAGTCATGGTCGTAGTAGCCCGAAATACCAAATAGTTACTTTACAAGACTAAATTTTGTAGAACTCTCAAGTTTTGTACGATCAAAATTTGTTCAATTTCGGTTATTACCAGACTACAATGCTTTCTGTTATAGTCATGCATTAAACAGAAACAAGTATTTTATTTGCCTATAATCTAAAATTTACGTTCTGAAGTATATATTTTATTTGAGTGCTGTCTGCCTATTTTTTAACTGCAAAAACAGTTAGAATTATACCATTACAGTTTAGTGATATACTTTTACAATTGCAACATCAATTTCCTGAAACGTATCTGCTCTTCCAAAGCCATTAATTAAATTAATTAATAAATTCATTAAAATAAATGAAGTTGTAGTTAATTTAAAATAAACTTGACTAATCCGAAGTGTGAAACTACCTCAACCAACGACTTTCCACTCTCGTTAACTTCTGCGTTATAACCCTGTGTAGTGGTTCCTGAATCGTTGAATATAGATTTCTCCATCTCACTTTTTTATGTTTCATCGGTAGTAGTCGAACATTGTTTTTATAACTTGTTTCTGGCTAGTAAAAGACAGAATGGACGCAAAGTTTTCTAATTAGAGAATTTTGAATGAAGCCGAAATTCAGAATAAAACTGTCGGTAGCTAATGGTTTGCCAATTTAATAGTTTTTCATAAGTTTAATTAATGTTAATTAAACCAGTTTAATTTTGTAGTAGAGCAAATTTGCGTTAAAAAGCACAAAACAGATTGGGTGGAATTCTAGAAGTGTGATTAGCGAGTGACTAACTTAATCAGTCGCTAAACGTTCTTTCATCACGTTTTGTCATTACGAATTCTACACGCTGAGAATAGACTTGCCTGATGTCATTCTGCACGCACGTTATTCTTTTAATCACTGACTAACTTAATCACCCTTCTAGAATTTCACCCATTGCATCTAGAATTTACGTCAATTGAGCCCAAACTTAATTTATTTAAATCTAATAAACTAGTAATAGACATTAGACACACACGTCGAGGACGGCTAACCTTTTTACCTATAGAGGAAGACACGAAGGTCAAGAGTGTAAGATTTAATCGCAAAATCCAGCTATAATCCACATCCCAAATATCACTGCCTTCACACTGCGAAATAGCCGTTTATATTTAAAAAAAATTGTCAGTCTCAAACATAAAACAATGTACCTACATACTTAGGAGGGTTAATCTAGAAAAGGTGAAACAATGTCATAATGCACAACTAAGTGGAATGATCCTCCAAATCAGAAGACAGTTCAATATATGCCTAAACAGTTGACCTGCGGTCAAACTATTATAACCTTGTCAACACTTCCCAATTATGTCTACTAAAGGCTTTAAAAATAATATAAAAATAGAAACTTTCCAACTTATCCAAAATTTATCTCTTTTGTCTCTTTGTTCGTAGTAATCGCACCACCATCCTCCACCAGATATATATATATATATATATATAACATATATATTTATACTTATTAAATTAAATCCAAGTTGTCGTTAGCCTGGACTTCGCCACGTGTCAGGCCTTCGATGGGCTGTTTATAATTACAGTAACATGAGGCGATTACAGTAAAGCTGTTCAATCCCGAAGGTTTAAGTAGAGTTCCCATTTTATCTGTCCAGGAAGCTTCACAAGCTTTTCTAACTTTTGAACTTATGTCTTATGGAATCAATATAAAGTATCTCGACATTGTTTTTTCACATTTGTTTCAGATTGAAAAACAACCATGAGATTGATATTCATCTTTTTTGTCTTTTGTTCCTTACACAACAGGAACAATTGTGTGGCCGCAAACCAGAAACTGCTGCCATTAGAAAAGACATCTGTTAACGACATTGTACGAAGTCTCAAAGGACTTTTTCGATGTACTGGTCGAGAGCATGCAGCTGATGGAATTCGCCAAGGATGTGAAGCGCGCTGTGGAGCCAAAAACATTGTCAGAGCCCATCAAATACAACAAACGTTACTTAGAAAACCTCAGAGACAAACTTCGCTTTTTGGCTTTTGTGATGGCGGATGAAATAAGCCACGGCCGGGCGATGAAGTGGACTTTGGGAAAGAAAATAGATGATTTTGAATCCAAAGCAGCAACTCCTTTGAAGGCCGATTGCGAAGCTAAAAAGAAAAGCAACCCTGGATCTGTGACACAATGCAATAAGTATGGGTTTTGCCACCCACTCAGCAGTTCTGTATGTCAAACACTAAATAAAGTTGCTCGGAAAAAGACAAAAACTAGGAAGGATAATGGAACGCTTGCACTGAAGAATATGCGAGAAGATTACGAGAATTTTATGAAAAACAACCAACAGCTCAACAGAATATTGCCCCAAGTCAGGACCATTCAACAAGCAAAGCCTAATGCAAAATGGGCCTAAAGCTGTTAAACTTATATTATCACTCCGTGAACTGAAATCTGCTGCGCAGCAAATACTCATAACAGTCGGTGCTGTAATTATTATTATATAAATGTGTTGACAGTTGCAAGAGTGTGTCTTATATATAACTGTACAGTCCGTTTGGTGTTTTTCTAAACCAATTTTGATTCTGTTTTTGGCTAGGTACGCAATATTTTTTTGAATGCTTAAAACAAATGCCGATTTCGTGAGATGCGCTTAAATTGCCGTTAATAAACGATGCTTTGTGGTAACCCCGTGCTTGTCAGAACAGTGAATTTTAAGTTTTAAGTCTACTTATTTTTCTCAAAATAGTGGGCTGATTTAGTGATTTGTTTTAGTGTCCACGAGTTTGTTTATTTTAAGCAGTATGTTGATAGAAAATACTTAAAAATTTGAAAAGTTTTACTTATGAACGGTCTTTGTACGTGAACGAGACTACATATGTAGGTGTAACAGTGAACAATGTGAGAACAGTGTATATAAATTGAGTCTTCACAATTTTAATTGTCTATATAGTGCAATTGTGCCAAACTTTTGTATATTCTTTATGCTTTATATTAGTGCAAAATTATATTTTTAAAGGCAAGGTTATGAATTTGGTCATTGTGAAAATTTTTCCTAAGAAGAAAATGTGAATAAAAATTGTGAATGTGAAAATGTGCCAAATAAAACAAAATTGCAATTTGGTCAATATACAAGCTAAAGAAATTCAAGATACAGCTTACGGTAATCCTTCGAAAAGCTCCGACCCCCACTCCGGTTGCTACAAAGCGTATGTACTCACTCATACGCTCAATAACCCTTACTTTTCTGTGAATGTTACATTTTGTCTTTGATTTTTGATTAATAGTAAATAATATATGCTATGTATCACACTAAAACTTCACTTACACATTAAACCTTGATTTGTGCTGTCCTTGGGTAACCAACCCCATACACACAATCAAGCTCTATCCATATGCCAGGTTAAGAGGGTAAGATTGCCCTAACCAACAGTGGCGGATAGTAACAAAAAAAAGTGCAAAATTATAACTGTAAATCGTTCAGACAAGTCAATACGCAAATGAACTTTATCATCTGCAGTGTTATGTGCATACATACTGAACATAGCTGCAGTAACAGACACATTGCGCGCACACATTCATACTCACATACAGCCGCACAGTAGCATTGATGAACACATACACAAACGCACACACAAATCCTTTCAAAATACACGTTATTATCCGACAGACTAATTCTAAAGAAGCCTGCTGCGCTGTGGCGCAGCAGGAAAAACTGGCAGAAGAGCTGCAATCTCTACTACCAAGCAGCATCAATGCTCACTACCCCGTCATATACCGAATGCTGGTGGAAATTGGGGAACAGTTCAGAAACATAGCAAAAACTGTACATGAGTTCTATCGTAGTGGAATACACAATTATCATCCGGATATCGTACGCTTTAGTACTAGAGGTATCCGGATATCGTACGCTTTAGTACTAGAGGTTATCGTCCACGTTTCACGTTTGAAGATTTGCGCAACGCAACGGTACGAAAATACATCAAGGCTGTTGAGAAAAAGCTGGAGACAGTTAAAGTGTCATGAACAGTAGCAAAAAAACGAAAGTTGCAGAATTCATGAATACATGACCGAATAAATGAATAAACACTTAGTGCGACAAGCATAAAACTAAATGCAGGTTTAGTTGTTTATGGACGGCATATAGTCGTTTTCAAATGAAAAAGGATTTGCCCGGCCCATTTCATTATCTGACGAGTCATCCGTCATCCGATTGCAGCATCCGTCGCGTCGGATGACATCATCCGACGCGTCGGGTTTCATCACCGAGGCCGTTGGATGACATCATCCTACGGGCCTGGCTGGGCGTCCGATTGTATCATAGGGCCTTATCCAAATTTGGATTTAACGGATTAGGCTTTAATTATTTTTTCTAAAAGCACAGCAAAAAATAGCCGGCTAAAATTTCGTCCTACATGGCTTACATACATTCAGCAAATTAACTGACGCTGCGTTATTGACGAAATATAGTTGAATCTAATCCGATAAATCCAATTTTGGATAAGATAAATACAAGATAAGATATGGCTTGACTGGTTAGCTAGTCTGTACAGAGTTGGTTGTGTGTAGCGTGTACAATCGACGCTGTGGGTGGATTTCACCACGGTGGTTTTTAAAAACCATGGTTTTACGTACGTTTGCATATGATTTCCACACAATTTCATTACGAAATATAGCCTGATTCGTTGCGAATTTCGTGAATTTTCTAAAACCATGGTTTTTGCTTAGTTGAAATTGCAGCAGAAGAAAAACCTGCTATGCTGTAGGTTTTAAATTTCAACTGAGCAAAAACCATGGTTTTAGAAAATTTATGAAATTCGCAACGAATCAGGCTATATTTCGTAATGAAATTATGTGCAAATTATATGCAAACGTACGTAAAACCATGGTTTTTAAAAACCACCGTGGTGAAATTCACCCATAGAGTTAAAAAATGGAAAGCTTGCTAGAATAATCTATGAGGACGACTACTTAACGATTTATGCAATTTTTTAAAAACTTTATTTTTATTATGTTGTGAAATAGGTGTTTACTTCAAATTAATGGTAATTTCAGCTACTGAATTCCGCTTTTTATTGATTCGGGAAACTAAAAGAACAAAATCTGTATTCTTAATTTGTTCTGAAGCAGCCACCACTATATGAAACCTTTGGACTCAATACCTTTGGACCTATTACTCAATCTACTCAATCAATTACTGGCTGGGAAAACTCGTAAAAACGTACGTAAAATCGTACGTAGAACCATGGTAAAACCACCTTTGTGAAATCCACCCTTTGTCAAATATTCGCCGGATTGCATTGTTTAGGGCGTCGGATGACATCAACCGTCGCGTCCGTTTTCATCACTAATTCCGACGCCTAAAATGCATTTTCATTTGAAACGGTCTGTCTCATAAGACGGAATGACAATTACCATACTGTCTTCTTCTGTAGTTCGTATCACTAAGACAAAATGTGCTACACGCACACCCACACATGTATGTATATACACATGTTGAAAGAAATATGATGCTCAATTCAGAAAGAAAGAAAGAAATGGAGGCGCCGGGAATCGAACCCGGGCCGCTTGCTTCGAAGACAACAATGCTACCACTACACCACAACCCCCGAGTCTCGTAGGCCCTAATTCTCATTTACAACACACATACACATTTAAGCTATTTAAAAAGTATTGATGACTAATGTGATGCTGATTCCGAAGTCACTGACTCTGACTCCGGAGTCAGTTAATGAAAATCAAAACTACCAGAAGTAAATTGAACCTGTGACGTCAATAGGTTGACTGCAGTCAGCGACTGCAAAATGAAGTCAGTGAAGCTGACTCCGGAGTCATATGATGTCAATTTTGAGCTGTACTGTAGATTCCGAGTTTAGAAGAAAAGCTGTTTCAAATTTAACTTTATTTCATTTAATTTAATTTCGCATTTAAATTCTAGTTATGTTGGTAATATAATGTACATGCACGTCAACGGGGTCTCAGTCTGGGGACGGGCTTGTCCTAGATTGAAATTGGATCGAAATTTTAGAGGAGGCTGTTACGATATTCCGGGAGTGTTAACTCACAACAACGCAAAATTACTAATTTTTAATGTTCTCAGCAATTTTCTTTGCCTTTTGCCAAATTTTGAAGCATTTTACAGAGCAAAGTTTTAGTTTTCGGCACCCTTTTTTAGTACCACGGGGGAGACTGGTTCAGATGGCTCACATCTGTGGGGGGGCTTGTCCCGGGATCTCAAACCTGGGGGAAGGGCTTGCCCTACCCTGCCCCCATATGCATGTGGTTGACAAAAAGAGTACAAGATTGGTGATAAGAAATTACCGCAAATTGCCAAGTTGGGTGCTAACTGCTAAACATCAAGAAAACATCTTCCGTGACTCATTGACCGTTTTGACAGAGAAGCACAGTCTATTTCAAATGAAAATGCCTCCGACGCGTCGGCCGACGCCAAAATTTCCGACGTGTCGGATGACGTCATCCGACGCGTCGGGTGATGTCATCCGACGCGTCGGGTGATGTCATCCGACGCGTCGGGTGATGTCATCCGACACGTCGGATGATGTCATCCGACGCCAAAACTTTTACCAAGCATTTTGGGTCAATATTGGAATTAGGTTGCAACTTGCAGTCAAAGGGCCGAGGTTTTTAGTGCATGGGGGGTGGGCAAAAATAAAATTCAAGCACTTGAGTGTACTACAAGTTATTAAATTAAATTTATTAAAAGGTTTAGATAAAAATTTTAAATTTCATTACAAAAAATTTTACATTTATTTAAAATGACTTGAAAAATTGATACTAAAATTAAATAGCACAGGAAAGCTTAGTATATACACTGAAATTTTTCTGGCCAGTAAGCCAGACAGTCTTATGTAACCTGGCAAACTCTCCCCCAATTGTTAACATCTATTAGAAATAGGGGATACTTCACGCACAAAGTTCAAAAAATAACTTTTTTCCAGATTTGAAAGTAATTTGCCTTTTGTTTCAGTTACTTAGGTAAGTTTGGAAATAAAAAAGTAAAAAAAAAGTATTTTTAATTACATACTTGTTTCTGTCGTTTCTCATTTCTGACCCCCCCTTTTCTATGTTTGCATCTAAATTTTATCGAGTTTCATTTGGCGTCGGATGATATAAAACTTTTCCTAGCGAGGCCAGCAAGTTTGGCGTCATATGATGTCACCCGACGCGTCGGATGATGTCACCGCGTCTGGCGTCGGAATTCGGACGCCAAGAGGCATTTTCATTTGAAACTGACTGTAGAACACTGTATTGCGTAGTACGAAAAATGGTGACAGCTGCGATTAATTTTTTCCAAAAGCAAACAAATGCTTATGTCTACAAACACAATCGGATTCGAAAAATATTGGATCCACTATTAAAAGTTGCAGCTTTAGGTCCGGATCCAACGACCCCTTGACATTAAAATTTCAATATTTCAAGTGATATATACGGACAGAAGTTTTAAGACAATTTATCACTAGTTTCAAAGTTTGCTATTTCTTTTGTTGTTGAAAGTTGAACTAGAGTCCTGGTGATCAGAACAGATATGTGCATTTCTGTTTAGTTTTCTGGAAGAGTTCGTCGACGAGTTTCATTTTTCGAGAAAACTGACCATGGTTGGCCGGAAAGTGACGAACAAATTTTTTTATGAATTTTTTCACCGTTTTACGTTTAAGACTGGTTTCTGAATTTTCGTTATTAAAAATTTTTGTTTCATCACTTTACGGCTAACCTTGGTCAGTTTTCGCAAAGAATGAAGCTCGTCGTACGCCGACGAACAAGTAACTTATTTGCACAGTACTGGACATATATAATTTGGTTTACTATGAAGGATTGTAACGAAAATTGGTAAGCAGTAGCCACACAAGTTATTCCTTAATGTGAAGTTTTACTTATGAAATAGTTTCTACTACCAAGAGTACATAATGGGAAGAGTATGACACTCTTCCCATTGGCCAGCTTGGCAGCGCGGTAGATGCGTTGCACAATAACGGCCAAAAAAGGACCCAAACGGGACCCGGTCCCAAATGGGTACCTGGTACCCAAACGGGCCATGCAGGTACCCAAACGGGCCCTCCAGGTACCCAAATGGGACCCAGGTACCCAAACGGGACCCAGGTACCCAAATCGGACCTCAACGTATCTGACTGGCTGATTGGGGTACCCAAACGGGCCCTCCAGGTACCCAAACGGGACCCAGGTACCCAAACGGGACCCAGGTACCCAAATGGGACCTCTTTGCAAATCTACCAGCCAATCAGATTGCAGCAGCTTTTAGCTCCGCCTACAATCAAGATACCGTAATCCCGCGTGCAGCAGCATATGCGACGTTGCTGATAATGCTCTTTCTAGAATTTTTTAGTATTTTTCTGCCCCAAAGACTTATTATAAGACATAAACAAAGTCTTAGTAAACTGATGGAACTTAGCCTAGTTAAAACTATTGTATATTTTTTAAAAATAACCGCTGTCAAAATGCTCACTCTGCCTTTTTTATGCCATTTTTCAGGAATATATATCTCAAATCAGCTGCGTCTTTGTTATTTGGGTCCTATAATAAGTCTTTAAGGCAGCAAAATGCTAAAAATTAATAAAAACAGCATTATTGGCTTATGCTGCTGCACGCGGGAATACGGTAGCTTGATTGTAAGCGGAACTAAAAGCTGCTGCAATCTGATTGGTTGTTAGATTTGAAAAGAGGTCCCATTTGGGTACCTGGGTCCCGTTTGGGTACCTGGGTCCCGTTTGGGTACCTGGAGGGCCCGTTTGGGTACCTGCATGGCCCGTTTGGGTACCAGGTACCCATTTGGGACCGGGTCCCGTTTGGGTCCTTTTTTGGCCGTTATTGTGCAACGCATCTACCGCGCTGCCAAGCTGGCCATTGGGAAGAGTGTCATACTCTTCCCATTATGTACTCTTGCTACTACCTATGTTGCTTATTCATTTATTTATATAGGCATTGTGTCTGTGTCTATGATTTCTTTCTATGTCCCAAATGTTTCGCTGCTCAGTTTTTCCGTCTCCAACTTTTTTTCAACAGCCTTGATGTACTTTAATATCGTTGTGTTGCGTAAATCTTCAAACGTAAAAGGCGAAATGACATCTATCGGATATGGTTTAGCTAGATCTGGATAAAAGTGGTGAATTCGATTCCAGTACTTTCTCCCGATCTCATTCATTCTTTTCAAGTTTCCCCCGATTTCGGCCAGTATATAGTGTATGGCAGGATAGTTGGCGTTGATGCTGAAGAATAGCAGATCTCTTAGCTGGCTCACCAAACCTTCGACGGTTGAGCTTTTGCTCCATAGACTGTTGAGCATACGGTTGGTTGACACATACGCCTCATGGTCCTGTCGGATACGCTTCAAATAACTCAAAGTTTGAGTAATATTTGCAACAAATACTCCAGTATTTAGTCGTTGACATTCAGAACTGCTGAAAGGGAAGCAAGTTCCATACTTGTCGCATTGTAAAACTGATTCTGGGTGACTTCTTTTTCGTGTTTCACAAAGACGGACTGCGTCACGCGACTTTTCTAGTACGAAAGACACGAAGTTTTCTAGGTTTAGACCCAGAGTCAACTCCTTCGCTCGGCCGTTGTGTCTTTCCTCTTGGAAAAAAGACGTCGTTGTGGAGACTTGTTTTTTTAATGTGTGCATGTGGTTTTTGTCGTACTTTATGGGTTTCGCCAGTAGGCTTGGCTCCACTGCGCCACTCACACTCTGCGAAAATTCCATCAACTGCATGCTTTCTATCAGTGTATCGAACCTTTCCATTGGTATTATAATTTTACGCACAAATCGCTTTTGACAGCAATGACCACAATTTCTGTCGAATGGCCATATGCCACTTGTGTAGCGCACAAACAGCAAAAAAACCGATACCAATCGCATGTCTGCAGTTTAATCTGAGAAGATGAAAAAAATGAGTCCATATTGCGTCCTAAACTCTTACTAACCTTTTTTTAACATTTTTAATATTGTGAACTTCACTAGTTTAAAACAACCTTTGTTGAGTATTCTAAAAATTCCCCTTCGGTGTAGATGTAACTTAGCTTGATAAGAAACGTGTTCGGTTTTAACTCTCTAAATTGTCTGGGAACGCGTCACACGCCGGGGGGTTGTGCAGCGTAGGCATTGTGAGGCACATGTTAGCATAGTTTTAGTTTAAGGGATTGATTCCGAGTTCGAAATGTCTTTTTAAAGTGTAAATGATTTGCCCTCTGTCCTATTTTATACTTTTATCGTTTGCGTAAATTGTTATTTTTTACTATAACAATATAATTTTATTTGGCCTCCGAGTTCACTTGGATCTCCTTAAGGGTTTTTGCAACCGCCCTGGGACGTCTGTAGTGCGCCCGAACTTGAGTCTGAGCCATCGACGGGCGGATTAGCCGAGCTAGTTCACAGTCTATGTGCTACTCGCCAATCCATAGGGCTGCAAGCACGCAGTCATTCACGCTGTAGATTGCAATTTATATTCTAGCCTCTATTCAACGAACCCCTTGGGTCGGGGTTTAACACAAGCATGTCGCAACAAAATCTATTTATGATTTATGATTAACAAACTTTGCTCGCAAGACGTGCTTATTAGACGGTAATTAATTTATATCAGGAATGGTCAACTATGGCGCAATGTTGATGTGCAGATTTCAAATTGAACTTACTTTTGAAAGTATGCTAGGTCAGACTGGTTTCTTAAGCAGAAAAAAGAATCCATTAACCTGTTTTGTTTTGATCTTGTCCTGTGCTTTGTAAAAATGATCTTTTGTTTTCCGAAAGGCAATGCTTTCAGCCAAAAATGGTAGTTTATTCATGCGTGAAAACCCGCCAAACACCCATCGATTGTGACAGCAGAATCCCAGGACGTATGGCATCGGGACAATAGCACATGGTCTAGATACTAAACGCACAACAAAATCGGATTTGTGACCAGAAACCGGCCCTTCAAAACATTTAAATTTTAAATTATTATTTTTATCTTTAACGAAAAGATAACCATTTATAAAAACATGCGGAACTTGCTTTTGACTTAATTTATAACTTTTCTTTCATTTGTAGTTAAATTGCAACTTAAATAACTAAGGATTTCCAAGGGGTAATGAACGCGTGTATGCGAACAACACGAAATAGCACATTTCGTGTTATAGCGCTTTTTGGGTGTGCTATTTGCACTATAAGCGCTATAGAAAATGCTATCTGCGATATTGGCGCTATAAGCGCTATCGAAGGTGCTATATGCGCTATTTTTTTAATTGGGTGAAACTTCTTCAGAAAAATGGCCACAAGTGATTTGAACCACCCATCGCTAGTTTTCTAGCATAACGCTCTACCAACTGAGGAGCTACACTGGCCTATTGGTGTTTGTTTTGATTTCACTTTATATAGTGATGCTAATTCTGGATATCGAATTCAGGATTCTTGACAGTGCTATTTGCGCTATTTAGGCGCTATTGTGTGCTATCGGCTAATTTATTGAAAATTTGTGTACTTTTTACTACCTATACGATCTCTCAATGAAAACGAAAAATTTCAAAATTATTCTCGAATTTTGGTTTGTGTTGTGGTCGACGATATGAAAAAATAGCCCGTATAGCAAAATGATAGCACATCAAGGCACTATAAGCGCTATTCTTCCGTAGGCTAAAAAAAGCGCTTACAGCACCCGAGGGTTCTATTTGCACTCTAGGAGCTATTTTGTGCTAATTGAAGAAATTGTACTTCTTCTTGCTTCTCTAGGCCCAGGCCAGGGTTTAGGCCCGGGCTTAGGCTTGAGCTTAGGCTTAGACTTAGGCTTTGGCTTTGGTTTAGGCTTAGTCCGGGCTTAGGCTTAGGCTTAGGCTTAGGCTTAGGCTTATGCTTAGGCTCAGGCTTACGCTTAAGCTTCGGCTTAGAGGAGCGTAGAACGAAAAGTCATGTTGGGTGATTCCCTGCAAGTTTGACTAATAGGAGCGAGGGATGGGAAGCCCTACAAACCCAACAACCTGAAGGGAGTGGGCGCCTACTCAACTTTTTTACCCTTCTTTGGTTTTATTTTGCATAAAATTTAATGAATTACTCGTTTTGCAATTTGTGCTATTTTTTATATCGTCGATCAAAACCCAGACCAAAATTTTTTTTCATAGTCTTTCTGATGACCGAGTTTAATTCATCTGCTCGGTGAGAGAACCCATTGGTCGACGTCAAAGGCAACCCAGTCGATCTGGTCCAGGGCTTGACGATAGGTCTTCGCATCTTTGGCTAGGCCATCTGTAGTCTAAGGAACGTCTTGCGCCATAATTATCTGTGCATTGACGTTCTCCTGAGATGCGCCGGTTTCGTCTGCAGTAAACCGACGAGAGACGACGGTTGTCATACTTTCGGCAGTCCGCGCTCATGTGTCCTTCATCCTTCATCTCCACAATTGGGGCAAATATGTTCGCCACGTGGTGACCATTTAAAACATATTGGTGCAACTGAATGACTATCCGTGCCAATTATCACGACTTTTATAAGTTTTACCTTGTCAGCGTGTGTCGTTTTTATTGAGATGTGGAGGTAGTGATTGGCTAAATCACGTGAACGTCTATATTTCAATTGAAAGCTACTATTTTTAGTTTTTTTTAGAATTATAAAAACGTCTTGTCAATAGAAAAGCTACTTGTAAAGCCTTCACTACCTTTTCGTCAGTTCAGAGAATTTTTTGGTTTCAGTTTAAGCTCATTTAGTAACTTTTTTATGTTCTCTAGAGATTTTGCTTCGAATGCTCCGGCGTACCGCCCCTTTGATTATTTAGGACTATTTTTGCGCCTGTTTTTTTTTGTGCAAAAGCAAATTCTTTTTGCAAAACTTCAGGATCCTTGTCAAGAATAGACATGAACTTTTTAGTGATATAATCTCGTGCTCTGGTGTCAGTTCTGAAAATACAGCGAGATCTAGCCTTCGGATGTCTTTTTCATAATTGACCACGTCGATCCGCTGCTTATCCCGCCCACCCAATAACAATCTTTATATCATACCTGTCTTGAAAAAACAGTGCAATAACTAACGTCAATAACTAAGTGCACGCTGCTAGATTCACGACGTACATTAGTTATTGCACTGCTGTAGGCGTGCATGTCAGTTATTGACTTATCGCACTGTATATTTCAAAACAGATATAATATAAGTACGTTATATCACTTTGTAGCATGCACTCAGCAACTATTCGCACTAACACGTGAAGCCCGCGTGCATAAACTCGTGCGCTGCGCGCACTCGTTCGTGCACTTGGCGCTTCAGGTTACAGTGCGTATAAATTGCTGAGTGAACGCTACATCGTGCTATAACTTACACTTATTCTTCCTCCCTCACTTCCCAACATTCAGTTTCCACTCCACCCTTCTCTCACACAACTATCACTACCCGCTATTTCTTTACCTGACCTCTCAGTCGCGTTTTCAATCCAACAACTGAATAAGCAACAGATGCAACACTTCACAATAATAAAAATTTGTGTGTTCAGGAAAGTGGGGTCAAACAAAAACAGTGTTCAGGAAGCGGCGTCTTAAGTTACCAGCTATAAAAATAGCTTAATGACGCTCGTAGAAACTAGGTCAAATTTTATAAGGGTTCTGAAGGTTATGGTAGATGAGATCAATGTGTCTTGGCATAAACTTAATTACGCTTATTTATTGACACACGTATAGATAAAAGAAAATAAGCCTATACGCAGTATGTAGTTACACTTTCATTGCAGTATGCAATGTGCAGCATTGTGTATGTGGATACATTATGCACAATTTATTTTAAGTTTAATGCACTGTTTAATGAATCAATTTAACTCCTTAATCGTCGCACAAATGTTGTCTTTAGTTTAGTTAGTAATGTAATTTTTTACAATTTCCTAGATTTGCTAGCTGCTGAAATATCATCGGTGCCCAATTTTATAAAATTTCAACGGTCCGTTGAACTTTAATGGAGCCGTTAAAAATCATCCGTTCAAATCAGGAGACTACTACTATTTTGTTCTAAAGTCTTTGATTTTCGCCAACAATTCATTCTAAAATATACACTGGAAATTTCAACGGAGAAGTTGATGTAATATTGGATTTTAGAAAGCCTCCGTTGAAAATTTTCACAGGCTTCGTTGAGACTTTTCAGCAGCATTTTCATAAAAAACATATCTCTGTCGAACTCAACGGAGCAGTTGAAAATCATCCGTTCAAATCAAACGACAATTAATATTTTGTTCTAAAGTCTTTAATTTTCGCCGAAACGACTCCATTGAGCTGAACGGAACTAGGAGCTCCGTTGAAATATAAAGTGATATTTTGCTGGTGAAAAATTAAAGGACAATTCTGTTAAAAATAACAAAAAACAATGCTAATTAAGGAGGGCTACACGGGTTAAAAAACATAGGTCTACAATTTTGCAAATTTTCAAGTATGTTAATACCCTCACCTCACCTTTATCTCAAATATCTAACAAATATTATCAAGTTTGAAGGTGCGCTTTGGGTTTTTTCAGTTTGCAAATTGTTAACTAGGCAGCCATAGGTGTTTGGTATGACCATTGTACACCATTTACAGAAAAAAAGCGAGCAAAATAGCCCTGACTTTGACATACCTCGCACAGTCCATTTATGACTGTTACAAAAAAAACTCAGCTAAAACTAAAACTTAACTATCTCATTCCCAGAGCTGCATTTGGCACAACAATAATTTGTCAATTTTTCACAGTCGCTGACCGAAATTTTTCATCCTTGCCCTTCCTGCCGCTGCCTAAATGTGCGAATCATAATAATGCCCTCAACATTTTTACTAACAGCCGCAGTGGTAGTTTTTATTAAACAATTCAAGGAACTTCTGAGATGCCCTTCTAGTTTCGTTCGAGTTTCTTAAGGACTGAACGATCTTCTTTTGTGAGCTTGCGGATTCTTTTTTCAGCAATTTGACTCATTTTCTCATATACTTTGACCAATCGATCCCGCACCTGCATCTTGTGCTGCATCACTTCATGCACTATCAGCTGGCGCCCAAGTTTCACGGGGTCGATGATCAGCTCTTGTGCCTTCCGTAGATATAGCTTGTAAACTCCATTCCTATGTTTATTAATTCTATCAATTGCTGAAGCCTCCAACGGACCCCTCAACTTTGCCAAATCGTTTAAGGGTTCCCGCAGAGACTCTTCTGTCATCTGGATGTACATCTTAGCAGTTTTTTGGATGTAATTGTTAATCAGCTCGATTTGTGCAATCGTATCCTCCGCTTGTGCCTGTGGTTGCTGCCGGAGCCAATTGTTCTGTATCCCTGCCTCCGTAATCATATTTGCCAAAAAGCTGTGAATTCTCAACAGTGTTTTTGTAACTTCGGAAAGCATTGCAAACGTGTTTGATACCTTTAAAAAAGGACGTGTCAAGTTATTCAAGGCAACTATTATTCTTTGCATGCCTGTCCATCTCGTGGGCATGGTTGGTATTATTCCAACTTCAGGCAGTAAATCTATATTCAATTGATATCTGCTCCGTTCTGTTTCTAGTTCAGCTTGCTGCTTCAAGAGCCGATACACGTCGTTTTGCAGCAGTTGTTTGAGATTTACTAAAAAAAAGGCGTATCCATTGCTGTTTGGATCAACGTATGAAGGTCCTCCGGTCATCTGCTGAAAACTAACAGCGAACTCGTGCACTTGCTCTGTTTTCTTTTCAAAAGTTTCTAACAAGCGATGTAACTCGTCGTCTTTGGTGGCATTTTTTATTTGGTGCATAAGTGTCAAGAGGTTATCAAACAAGGTGGTGACTTGTTTACTCGGTTGGCGTTCCTTATCATTTTCGGCCGATTCCGTTTCATTAGTTATGATAAATTTCGCAATCGAGACCACTTGTACGGCCTCATTCAGTGGCTGCTCTAAGGCTTCTGGCATGGATGTGTTCGTTCCTGCCAGCCAACTGTGTACACCTGTTTGCACTTTTCTCAGACTGTCGAAGGAAAAGTCAGCAAAGTCAAAGACTCGTATTTGTTCAGCTTCTAAACGTCTTGACTGGTGCATCGTTTGTCTATCTTTACTTGGAACTTGTTCGATCTTCGATGTAAACACTTTGAGAGCCTCAAGAACAGTGGTGAATGTTTTTGATGTAAATTTCGGAATCCAATACCGAAATAATGACTTTCGTTTCTCTTCTTCTTTAATCACATATGTGGATCGGTAAACGTTTTTAATGCTCTTTTCAAAACTGCTGAAATGCTTTTTAATTGAGCGCATGAGTTTGCTGTGATCCACAGGGATTGTCAAAAATGCCTTCATTTTTTCCTCAGTCGCTGCTATCTCAGCTTTACCAACCCGATAGTTAGAAAGCGCGTGTTTGAACAAAATCTAAAACAGATTTATGTGAAAATGTAAGTATGACGAAAATTTAAAAAGCCGTCCTGGGCCCGGTTTCATAAAAGATCGGTTGCGATTCATTAGTAACACTGATATAAGCTAGAAAATAAGTTATAACTTTGCGTTCACTTAATTCTTCTGTTGGAAATTTTTACAACATATTGCCAATATGTTAGATAATGAGTGTGTAAAGTTTTGTTACGTTTGCTTGATGCAAACAAAAGTCAAGCTAAGTCAAAGTCATTCATTAGTCCCAAATATTAGCAAATATTAGTGGTTTTGAAAAATTCACCAATATTTGCAACTAATGAATAACTTCAAGTTCGCTATAGTTTTCACTGGATAACTTGACTATTATGAGATTTGAACCACACGTGGTGTAATATATTAGCTACTTGTCATGAAAATTTCTAGCAGAAATATAGTGTGCAGGCCAAGCTATGCTCGATTTTCTATGTTGCGCCAGAGTTACTAATGAATCGCAATTCATTGTTCATGAAACCGGTCCCTGCCGCTCATTTTGACCGGGCGTCCGTTCGTCTCTTTTGTCTGTATACTGCCGTGCGTGTATACTAATGTTTGTACACAAGTGTAAGGCTTAACAGGGAGTTATCCCCTAAAGTTCCTTTTGGCTTGTAATAGTGTAAGGCTTCATCGGGAGCACCCGCCAACCTCCCTTACTCACCTACCTACCTTTTACTAATTTTCACTTGTGAACAACCACTCAATGTACAGTCGGTTTCAAATGAAAATGGATTCTAGGCGTCGGGATTAGTGATGAAATCGGACGCATCGGATGATGTCATCCGGCACCCTCGAATATGAAATCCGACGCCTAGCGTTTTGCCAGCTAGTAATTAATTAGCTGTCAAAGTTTTGGTGTAAAGTTTTCAATAGGGGTAGTTTTTTGGCGCTAACTATAAATACTAACTATTTTTGTTCGCTTAGTTGCATTAACTAACAAAAATTAGTTTTCAGTAGTTAAAATTGTCTTTAATTTCGCGAAAACACCTACTAAACAACATATAAAAGTAAAATATAAAAATTTTCATAACTCGCTCAGTAGTCACCCTCCTAGGTACATTTTTCCAGCAAGCTCTCCAATTTCTAACTCTATGATGCAATCCGACACCCAGCCAGGCCCGTCGGATGATGTCATCCGACGGCCTCGGTGATGAAACCCGACGCGTCGGATGATGTCATCCGACGCGACGGATGATGTCATCCGACGCGACGGATGATGCAATCCGACGCGTCAGATGATGAAATGGCGTCGGGCAAATCCATTGTCATTTGAAAACGACTGTATTTAATCTCTGTCGTGTAAAATTCTGCCTTTGGTTTGGCTTGTTAAGCATTCAGTCCAGTGTGTGTCGTTCTAAAGAGCAGTGCGTTTTTTTGGTTTTTCGAGTCTGGTTTATTTTCTTTGTTACCGTTTTATGGCGCAAACGACCTTTTCACCTAACCTTTGTTATTTTCAATAAATCTCTTTATTCTTGGTGGATTTCGCGTGCCACTTGTGCTCTATTTCTGGTAGTTTTAGGTCAGGCCTAGGGTCAGATAGCGCCTTACGGCGCCCAAACCCTTCGCGACCGAAGGGATGGTTGCCCCACCACCATGGATTTGCCCCATTTTCCCCGTGCTATGCCGTCAGAACCTCAGGCCGCCTCCGACCCCAAGTCGAGTGCAGGACACAGTTGTGAGGACACGGCTACGCTGAGCACTGACAAGGAGTCGAAGGGGCCTTCCTTCCAAACTGCCTATGCTCACCTTCAACCCTCACCAGCTACAGGGGAAGAACTAGCCTCCAATCTTCAGCCCAATCAGAAAAGCCCCCACGTGCGGCGGAGGCTTATGTACCCCATCGACCTACCCCGTCAGACTGTAATGACATAAGCTTTTGAATAAGAGAGAAAGAAGAAGGAGGAGAAGTGCAAGTATATACACACGCCTCCCCTTAACACTGACCTGAACCAAGGGGAATACATTTCTGGTATGAGGGAGCAGACCCTCTTAACCACCGGCTCTGGGGCAGACACCCCTAAAGTGGGGACCTCTAAGAAGGAAGTTGGGAGGAAAAATGATAGGTAGTGGGGGAAAACCAATTTTTGACCGCCCCTAAAAACTTGAAACTTAAAGACGGGGATACTGCTGAGACATGCCGCACAAGCACCCTCCGCAAACTGAGTGAAGGACACGAAAAGATAAACTTACCTGTGACTTACCTTGAATCAGACCGGCTCAGAACCGTCAAGGAGCCCTGGGGACTCGGTAGACTCATCCTTTGGCATGGGACTGGAGTTCTTCTGAAGCTCATTTGGGTTTGAAAACAACAGGGTGAAACAGGACGCCCTGAATGCCACCAGCTCATCCTCCGATGGGGAGAGTAAGATCAGGTGGGACCGAGGACAGATACCGGTCACCAACGAGAACCGTGGGTAAAAGTCCCCCAACTCCAGTCCTCCATCGGGGAATACCTTAGGGTCACCGCAACCAACTCTCATGAGCAAACAGATTGGCCTGGACGTAGAGCCCCGGGCACTTGCCCGTCTGCCCTCCATCCACCTGACGACAACCGCGTGGTCATGGTCGCCACGGCCGGCCTCGCCAACTCGGACGCCCATGAGCGCGAGCCCTCGGTCCAACAGCTTTCCTAGAACCTGACAGTGAACTATTTAGCAGATGAGGTCCCAAACCAAATTTCCATTAATGCTATACCCCCAACCGACAACACAGGAATGCACCCCCAGATGAACCCTCCATGGACTTGGGCAGATACACAGGGGAGCCTACCGTAATCCTCACTGCCAACCCAGTCCAGGAGGACTGTGTCCAGCGTATCTTGTAGAAACGAGTGAACGAGCTAGAATACAAGTTCGGACCTCCGAATTTTCTCGGGCGAGCTGGAATCTCCTCGGACCGGAATTTCACACGGGAGATGATGCCCAAAATGCGAAGAAACCTGGGCGTAGCGCTGACCTACGCTATAGAGGGAGAGGAATGCCGCACCCATTATCAGGCCTCCGACTCAGGCTTGATTCGATTCCCCATCCCTAGCCCATATCACATGGTGACCAACTTGGAAGAGGCAGACGATCCCTTCGACTAACCGCCGAACAACGGGTTCAATCCCCAATGCTGCCGACTAATTCCACAAAACGGAATTTGGCTTCTGACTTGGCTGAATTCCCCACCTTTCCCATCACCCCAGGAAATCGGCTGCAGCAACCAGTCGGCCCAACCACTATTGGAAATTTTTTACTGGGGTCTACGTATCCCTATGGGACCCAGACCGAGACACCCAGAACTTCAGTTGCCCAGAAGGCTGTTACCTTTAGCCAGCCACAGACGGTCCAGGTCTCAACCACCGCAACTCCAGATCTCCACCAAACGGTGCAGTCCTGCATCAGCCAAATTTCCGCTGCCGCAGCTGCAGGAAATGGACGCCGCAGTCATGCATCCATTTTTCGGAACATCGAATCGTTCTAGGGGAACAAGAGAGGAGCCACCAGATGGTCCGACTAAATAACCATCTTTGAGACAGTGGCCCAAACCAATTCCAGCCCACTTGACTGATGGCACCCTGCTTTGTTTTTCTGTTTGGACAATTGTGGCCAAAATGGCACTACAGACCAACATGCCCCTGATTTATGACGGATTGAAGAGCAAGCTACGCCTCTTGTATGAACTGCGAACCGAGCAACGAGAGTTGTTGGCACAACGGTTTTACTTGAGATCGCAACTTGTGGACGAAGCAGTACGCCTCAGAGACTCTACTATCCCGAGCCTTCTCGGGAAAATTGTGGACGACGACCAATGGGATTATGTCCAGACTCGAGTGCGGTCAGCGAGACAGCCTGCGAGCTGTGGCCCTACCCTTTCTACCTCAAGTGGAGAGTTGGCCCAAAAACCCTGCGCCGACTGGTTGAAAACCTATCTAAAGTGGAGGCCGAACCTGAGATTTTGGACAAGTCACCTACGGCCCTTCTATCCATCAGGAAGTCCTGAAGAAGACCAAAGAGGGAGCCATCATGGACGAAGACCAGGAGCAGGCTTTATATGCCATCCTAGAAGATACAGGAAAGGCCTCCCTAACCCAATCAGCAACTGTTTCCCCACCAGCCTCAACGCCCTCGGCTCAGATGAGAAATGACGCTGAAGACATGCGATCCCTGATGAATTCCGTCCGGAAAGAGTTGTTGCGCACGCGTGAGACGCAAGTGTATGCATTGAAGCAGAACCAGCAGAACGCTCAGCAACAATTCCCCCCAGCCCCACATGAAGCTGAATCACAAGATCGGTCCTACCAGAGTCCAACTGGTCCGCAGTACCAGCCTACCAACATTCAACCTAACCAGGTGAATTCTAATGCGGAATGCCACCGATGTGGAGGCAAAGGACACCTGGCACGAGACTGTGCCACACCCTCTTAGTCATCCACCCTAAGCAGAGGACGTGGACCATTCCAGAACCGAGGAAATGAGACCAGTCGTGGAACCTACACTCCACGGGGAGGACAGTTTGGATTCGGAAATGGTCGAAGACGAGGAACCTACCCCTCCACCCCATTTGGCAGGATCGCCCGAACTTCCAACAGGGCAGAGAAAGTTTCCAGTCACCCCGGGAAGATTAGTCCCGCTACGCGCCTCCTAACCGACCAATCTATAATGGAACTAGAACCTGGGAGACTAACCAAGGTAGAAATTCTTACCCCCAACGACCAGGAAACGGCCCAGGCAATGTCGCCTATATGATGGTCGGTGATTTTGACGAGGAGTTCTACCCGGAGGATAACCTCAACCCGGACCACCCCCAAATGGTAGTCATTCAAGAGTATTCGTCCAGTCTGAACCACTCGGAGGACTATGCCCAGCATCATTGGGGAGATCAATTTGCTGACCAGCCACCCCCGAATCAACAATAGTGGGAAGTCGAGGCTGCTTACTATCACAGCCCTGCCACGAAGAAACCTGGAACCCAAACTGGAACCATAATTGGGACCAAGAATGGAACCAAAACTGCGACCAAAATTGGGGACCAGAATGGGACCCAACTGGTACCAACCACGAGCCTCCCGGGGAAATCGACGTGGACGAGACGAGGTCGGAGCAATAACCGGAACTTTCGGAACCGCCAGAGTCAAGAACACTTCGATCACCACCCGGAGCCCCAACAGCCCCAGGCGGCTTCAGCCCAACAACCGGGCAGCGCCCAACAATACGAATCGGAGCTGGAACGCCGGAAGGCCCTGTACGCCGACTTTGAAGCCAAATATGGACAAGCTGGCCTGACTACGGAATTGATCTCGCTCAATGCCTTGACACGGGACAACCAAACTTATGTTGCGGATGTACCAGTGCCCGAACTCCAGGACGCTTTTCATAGATACGAAGAACGGATGCGACGACTTAAGCAACAGCCCTATAGCTACTTCTGCGACGCGGAAGTGATGTCTTTCGAAAAAAGGAATGGCAAATACCTCCTATTCTACAACCCAGGCCCAAATGTGAGGCACGTGAGCGTGGACGCCACCCTGATGCCAGCCTTGCCCGAAAACATAGCGAAGAAGACGGGAACGGTGACCAACCAACAAGCCAAGTAAGGAGGGGAGGCCAACTGAAAACCCCTGCCTCAGCGGATTAAGATCCAAATTCAGCCACCGCCGGAGGAAAGTCAGGCCTCTGCTGCTAATTCTACTCTAAAAAAAGGCCCAAAACTCGACGAAAACCCATCGGGTGCCGGAGCTTTCAGCCTCAGAGTCTTTTGGACAGGAAGAAAACACGGAGAAGGACAACTTATTCAGCCCCGACCTGGAATCTCAGTGGGAAACCAGACTGAGACCAAAGACAAGAAACCAAGAGAGAACTGGGACCAGCCATTGAGCAAGCTGCCACCAAATTCCTTCCCTGTCACGCCCGTTTTAGCAAATTACATTTACCTGTTTGTCAATAACGGCAATTTCTATATGGAAAAAAATACAAATACAGTAGCTTATTGAAGACATCTGGTAAAAGAAGCTAACATCAACCCGGACGAGATTGATACTCCAGCCCTGGACCAGGGTAAAAAAAGACTGAATGTGAACAAAAGAATGGAACACCTCCAGAAGGGGGAAAAGACCCAAGGAAAGAATACCAATGGGACAATCGGAGCGCAGCAAAGCCAATGGAAACCTCGAGCTCCACGAGTGGGGCTGACTTGTGCTTGGGGTCACTGCGAGCAAGTCTGCAAGTCAAAAACAGGTTTGGCGGTGCATATGAAGCGAAACCATTTGGTGACGGCCGAAGCAAAAACTTTTCAGTGTAAGAATTGCAGCGAATCCTTCAAACAACAGACTAACCTAAAAAAACCACGTAAAAGCCTGTCCGTTGGTGGCAAAACAACAGCGAGAGATAGGGTGGTTTGTTCAATATGTGGGGTGGAAGGGGCAAGAAAAACGCGGCTAGGCACAGAAGGAGATGTGAAGGGAAAGCCCTAAGGGAAGTGCGACCTCCTCCTGAACCCCATTAGCAGGCGCTGGGGGAATGAATTTGTCGCCACCAAGGCAGCATAGATCCACAAGAAAAAAATGCGCCAAATGCGGCAGGTCTGTGGCCAGGTGAAGACGGCCTTTTATCACTACTGCTTTTTATCATCCAAGTCATCGAGCAACGTAGTTTTGGCTACATGTGTGATCCCGAATTGCTGGTCTTCAAAAAGGGGAATGGTCAATAGGTCCGATTCGAGAACCCAGGACCAAACGTGATGCACGTGAGCGTGGACGCCAACCTAATGCCAGCCCTAGCCAAAAACACGGAGAAGATGACGGAATCGGTGGTCAACAACCCAAGTGAGGAGGAGAAGCCAATTGAAAAAGCCCTGCCTCAGAGAATCAAGATCCGAATCCAGCCCCACGTAAAAAAGTCAAGCCTCTACGGCCAATTCGACTCCGAAGAGAAAACCCAGCGCCCTAGCCTCGACGAAAGCCACACCGGGTGCAAGTGTTTTCACTCTCGGACTCCTCGGGACAAATAGGTGATTCGGAAAAAGACACTAGGGATGGAAGTCTCGGTCTCGGTCTCGGTCTCGGTCAAAACCCGAGACTAGCCCAGTCTCGGTCTCGGTCTCGGTCTCGGTCTCGGAAGTCGAAAAGTCTCGGTTTGTACCCGGTCTCGGTTTTTCAAATCTGTAAAAAATTTTCCTGTGGTCCCCCCTTTGGTTTATATTTTTGGCAAGAAATTTTTTTCGGAAGTTTTTATTTCATCAAAATTTCACATCAAACAGTGAGATTCTGTCGATTTTTTTTCCAAAAACTTTACCGTGGTTGTTTAGTTTATCATTAAACACAGTACACACACAAAAATGTTTGTTTGTGATTAGGTTTCTTGTTTCATATTATCTTTCAAGTCTGTCTGTGTGATTATTATTATATTTTATTCTTTAATCTTTTGTGTTTGGCTGGTCAACTTTGTTATGCCAATCGGTGACTTCACATACTTAACTGTATTTTCCAATTAGTATATATGAGTTTAGCAAAAAATCAAAAATAAATCTGTGAAAGTTCAACTAGACGCACTACTCAAAATTATGCTGTGAGGGTGACACATGTAGTTCGGTAGATAAAAAAAAGACTCTACTCCCAACCAAAATTTAGTCCCAGGGGATTGAGGGGGCACAATTTAAAGGGGTGTCACGCCGGACGCAAGGAATGAAAGAGCGTCACGACGTGCAGGTCTAATTTTTGAGCTAAAAACCCTGGGTGTACATCTTGGGTGTATATTTTAGCAGAACATTGGTAATTCCAATACAAGCTGAGCGATTTTTAACTAAATTCCGCCAAAGAGTGTTTGAAATTGCTATTTTCTGGCGTGACCAAGGACAAATTGCGTCTGCTTTGGGACAGAGGTCAAAATTTCACAGTATTTAAGTAGGCACGGCCCCACATCCACAAAGGAGGAAAGAACTAGGAACATAACCAACATTACCGTGATGTAATTGTTATATATACATAAGGTGTCTGACCATGGTCTTGTAAGTTTACCTAAAAACTTGTAAAAAGTCATTAAACAAATAGGTGAAAAAATGGCAAAAAATGACCCAAAGTCTCGGTTTTGGCGGTCTTGGAATTTGGTCTCGGTCTCGGTAGTCTTGGTTTCGTGGTCTCGGTCTCGGTCTCGGTCTCGGTCTCGGAAAAAAACCCGAGACTTCCATCCCTAAAAGACACCCTATTTACCTTCCGCCAGGGAGTCTCTAAAGGAAATCAAATGGAGGCAAAGGACAAGAATAAGAAGCCAAAGACTGACCAACCACCCAGCAACCTACCGCCTAACGCCTTCCATGTCACCCCAGTTTTGGCGAACTACATTTGCCAGTTCGTCAACAACGGCAATTTTTACATGGGGAAAAAGTCCAAGGTGATCCCGTCATAAGTGCTTTTGGTCAACGTCTACGGCAAGGGCTGCTCCCTATTTGGACTGGTGGATATTGGAGCCACGATGCCCATCTGCTCCCAGAAATTCTTTAACATGCTGAAGAAAAAACACCCAAACCTGAAGTTGAACCGCCAATATCAATGGCGAAGGTAGCCAACGGAGAAATGGTGATTTTTGAGGGATCAGTGGACCTTAACCTCCAGTTTGCCGGACGCACCTGGACTCATGCATTCAACAACTCACCGCACAGTCCTTATGATCTGTTGATGGGTATGGACTTTTTAGCCCGATTTTATTGGTCCATTCACCCAGGCACCCACAGTATTTCAGGCCCATTTGGACATCGCGAGCAGATGAGCTCCGCTCAAATAGAAGCCATCCTAAAGTACATCGGTCGGATGAAGCTTGTTGTAGCGAACGTCACTGTTTGTGAGTCAGTTTGGATTGCTGCAACACATGCAAATGGGTACATGTTGAAGTAAAACCTAATTGCAAGCGCAATTACGGAGGACATTCTGCCTGTTGCTGCCAGCCAGAGATCGAAAACGAGAAGAAAGAAGGATTCAACTCAAAGCAGCAGCCAAACCAACTCAGCAACGGTGCTGCGGACCCTAACTTGGAGTCCTCGGACTCTGAGTAATTCCAGTTAGCCCAAAAAAACTAGAGGTTACCTCGTCAGGCAGTGTAAACAATGTGTAAAGACGTCGAATATACCACCGACCTTGGTTGAACCCCTAACTCAGATTTGTAGTATATAATGTATTGTGTATATTATGTATGTGTTAATATATTTGGGCTTGTATATGCCTGTACGAATTGAAAATATTCAATTGGCCGGAGCATGTAATATTGCATAATATGTAATAATGAACCCTCCTGTCTCCTGAATTCCTACCTGCCGTTCCTAATGGTATCCTGTGTCCTATAATTTCATGATGTATATGCCACTCTACCACTACAAACCGTCTCACTAGAAAGCCTTCATTGCTACATCCTAAGCTCTCAGCTCATCATCAGCTAAGCTACTGCCGGCGTCACCTGTATGCCGAAATTTTTTTTCTGATCAACTTTTTTCTACCACATTTTTGCCCTCACCTTTTTTTAACTACACCTCCTGAAATGTGTCTGGGTTCAACACCAACAGTCTGCTAGAAGCCTCTGCATACTTCAGCCATGGGGAGTTACAACTGTCCAAACCTTGAGGCTACTACTTCACCAACCAGCCTGCCTACCTGATTGCGCCATCCATTGCGCCGCCATTGCGCTGTCCGGGTTGAGGATATTTACTTGAGTACTAAGTACCAAGTTTTTAAGTTTTTAAAAATTTTGATAGGTAGCATATGGGATCGATGCTTGTACTTGATGAGTGGTGTGAAAGGTATTTTGTTTTTCAGATCGGCGGAAGACTTTTCACGAATGTGATTAGTTATTATACCTGCGATTTGACTATCGCTCTTACTCGGCCCTACTACTGAACTATCAACTCAAAATAATTTGCTCATTATTTGCTCAAATTGGCGCCCAAATTATGGACTTTAATTCAACTGGGCAATCACAAGACTTAATCAATGCGGACGCAACAGAAACCAGCAAGAGCGCTGAAACCCCAGGAGCTCAAGAGCATCCTGGAACTCGCTGCCCTGACCACCACGGACGCGCCACCTTCCCCAGAAATGCAGACGGTAGACCCGCTGCTGCACCCATCATCGACCTCCATACCGCCGAGGGCACAATCAGAACCGGACCTGAGGAGCGATGACTGGGCAATAACCCAAACTAGTGTTGAGGTATTAGCGAACGTGTTAGACTTGGTTAAGGAATGGAACAAGTAGCAATACCGAACCCCAGTGAAAAAGTTTAGAAAGGTCCGGTGGGTAAAAAAGAGGTGGAAAAGGTGAGCGTGGCCTGGAGACCGCAGAAACTTTGACCGAATCCTAACCTACCGGGCCTAAGCACACAAGACAAATCCTTGGAACAGATGCTACAACGATTGGCGAATCGGTCATAAGGTCTACATGGATCCAGCACAAACGGGAGAAACAGGAAAAATAGATGTCCTGATCGAACCTCCACGCCGACTACTGTCAAACCAGCTCTTGCACCAGCTCAACAACGACCTGCCGTTTCACAACACTACAGTCGTAAAAACTCCAGAGAAAACCGACGAACACGAGACAAAAAAAACAGAAAGCGAAGAGCGCGTGAGGACAAACGAACTGCAGTCATCTCAGCAAGCCACATCCTCCAGCACATTTTATGAGCGGTACTATGCGGAACATCCTCCATGACCGCTGATGTCTGAAAAAATAGTGCTGGAATAGAGGAGCCTGACTGACGACCGTCAACTCCAACGGGATACCATGGACGAGAAGTGAACCAGAGACAAGAGTCTTCGCAAGCTCAAGACTGTAGATCCGAAAGACAAAAACGCGGACTGCGACCTCCGACGCGGAGGCGGAACGCAATGAACCTCGCAACGTCGGACTCGGAATTCGACGACGTGGCCCTTCCGCTGACCCACGTCGAAATGACAGTCGCGATTACGAGACTGGCCGACGACCAGCAGGTCAGGACAGAACCCCGGTGAATAAACCATCGGCGAAGATGAAAGTCGAGCTTGCGCCTAACTTGGTCGATTGCCAACCCAACGTAAAGGCTAGCGAGCAATGGCCTTTACGCGCTGACCCGCTTACTCAACGGCCCGAAGGTCCATCGGCGTACCAGAGAAGCGTGGTCAGAGCTCAACTCCAAGACTCCCCTGCTCGACCAGCCGACGGTCCAATTGTGTTTACGGGCCCGGTTTACATTTCTTATCGCGACCTACCCCCTGACCAACAACAACATGCGACGGAGGCTATTACTGCTCGAGTGACGGCCCGCACCCAGTGCTGCCTAACCCCAAAAACGAGGCCAACGCACAGTCTACTAATCGCGACGTCGCTAGACCTCTGTGCCAAACAACTGCCTAAGACAATGAAGCTGTAAAATTTATTCATTTTGCATAACTGCCATATATGTATTAGGGTATTTTTGTTTTCTTTATATATATCTTCATTTATTATAAAGTATTGGTAGTAATGGTACTGGCTGTTATATTTGTCATTTGTTTACTGGTCATAATTGGTTTTGCTTTAATTAGTTGTTGGTAACTTTTGTGTAATCTAGCGTGATTTTATAGTGTGTTAGTATGCTATTTTGTATGTAGTATATAGTGTGTATGCCCCATCAGTGCCACAATAGCCTAGGGTGTGGTGCGTTTAAAGGTCAGCGCGAAAGAAACCATTGAAGGAACCTCAATGCCTTATGTGCGTGCAAACTACCTAGCGTGATACTTAACTGCAGCCGACTATTTCGCTGCTGCGCCCGTTAGCCTATCCAGCTGCCCCGAGGCACAGACTGTTTGCTCAATTTATTAGTTGACCCCCTGCTCAACCTAGAAATAATGGTTTTCGTTCGTGTCGCCTACGGTGATTATTCTTATCTCTATGCTTGAGCTAGCTAAGCAAAAAGTACATATATTAACGGCCTGAGCACTGGGTGCAGTGTGCGAGGACTGTGTTAAAGGAACTTTGATTGCCAGTCAAACTTTGCCTTCAATTATTTATCAGTTTTATTTAATTTAATGTAATCCATTTAAATGTAATTTATTGGAAACTTAGGAGTTCTAAGGGGTCAAATTTTCGAAATTGAGATCTAAAGCGGAAAATTGGGACTATTTTTGCTCAATATTATTTGCCATCATTTGAGTAACTAATCATTAATTAATTAAGAATCATTTGTTTACTTCGCTAATAATTCGCCAACTAATTTGCTTACCGATTAACCCCCTAGTGTATTTTTATTTGATGTTTGTATGTATGTATGTATGAATGTGTGTATGTATGTATGTATGTATGTATGTATGTATGTATGTATGTATGTATGTATGTATGTATGTATGTATGTATGTATGTATGTATGTATGTATGTATGTATGTATGTATGTATGTATGTATGTATGTATGTATGTATGTATGTATGTATGTATGTATGTATGTATGTATGTATGTATGTATGTATGTATGTATGTATGTATGTATGTATGTATGTATGTATGTATGTATGTATGTATGTATGTATGTATGTATGTATGTATGTATGTATGTATGTATGTATGTATGTATGTATGTATGTATGTATGTATGTATGTATGTATGTATGTATGTATGTATGTATGTATGTATGTATGTATGTATGTATGTATGTATGTATGTATGTATGTATGTATGTATGTATGTATGTATGTATGTATGTATGTATGTATGTATGTATGTATGTATGTATGTATGTATGTATGTATGTATGTATGTATGTATGTATGTATGTATGTATGTATGTATGTATGTATGTATGTATGTATGTATGTATGTATGTATGTATGTATGTATGTATGTATGTATGTATGTATGTATGTATGTATGTATGTATGTATGTATGTATGTATGTATGTATGTATGTATGTATGTATGTATGTATGTATGTATGTATGTATGTATGTATGTATGTATGTATGTATGTATGTATGTATGTATGTATGTATGTATGTATGTATGTATGTATGTATGTATGTATGTATGTATGTATGTATGTATGTATGTATGTATGTATGTATGTATGTATGTAGTGTGTGAGTATGTATGTGTTACTTGTATCTGTATTTGTCCTTGTCATATCGTATACGTATAATTTTGGGTAGGAACAAAATTCACAAGTGAAGAAGGGAAAAGAATAACCCTGCCGGGGTAAAATTTCTTATAAATTCGCTCATATTTCACATAGACTCCTGCTTCCAACACTCCCCAAGTGTCGGCTTACGGTTTTCTTACTTCTTGCCTAATTGTTCTGGAGCACAACTAAGTGAGAAGGAGAAGATCTGTAAGGCTTCACTGAGAGCTTCTCCCTAAACTCCATTCACTCATTTACTCACTTTTATCTTTTTTATTTTTATTTGTGAATACACGTTCAACATAATTCATGCGTGATGCAATTTCTGGCTATTGCTTGGCTTGTATGTCTTTGTAGAGTGCCGTGTGTGGTTGGTTTTTCTTGCTTTGCGTCTGGTTTGTCATTTCTCTTTCTTATTTTATGCCGCAATTGACCTTTTATTCTAATCCTGTTTATTTTCACTAAATTTCTTCATTTTTGGTGACTTCGTGCGTGATTCTTGCTACTGACGTCCGTGCGCCTACTGCGCAAGCGTCTACTGCGCTAACCCCGTAGGTAAGCCCCAGTGCTCCCGCCTCGGACCTGGAAGCTCCGCCTGTCACGCGGTTTGGTGAACCGGAGAGAGAACTCTTTCCACAAGTAGGCTTGAGCTATTCGTAAGTGCCCCTTAACTACGGCCTTACACAAGTATCAATTGACCCTTATCTGGTTAGATTATAATTAAATAATCCAAACAAGATGAAAACTCCACCAATGATTATTTGAAAAATCCAGTAAATCTAATGTAAACGAAACTCTACAAAACACTGTCCACAATAAGATTGCAACACAAATGATAAAGTGTGCAGCGTGGCCCGCTTAAAGTAAGAATCTACCTAACATTTATCTATTTAGCAAATACATACATACATACATACATACATACATACATACATACATACATACATACATACATACATACATACATACATACATACATACACACATTCATACATACATACATACAAACATCATTTGAAAATACACTAGGGGATGAATTGTAAAGCAAATTAGTTGGCGAATTATTAGCGAAGTAAACAAATGATTCTTAATTAATTAATGTATTAAGTTACCTCAAATGATGGCAAATAATATTGAGCAAAACAGAGTTTCTTTTTTCTGCTTTAGTTCTCATATTTCCAAAATTTGTTCCCTTAGATCTCCTAAGTTTCCAATAAATTACATTTAAAATGATTACATTAAATTAAATAAAACTGATAAATAATTGAAAGGTAAAAGATCCCTCTGGCTGACCTGTTTTCTTTTAACACTGTCCTCGCACTCTGCACCCAGTGCTCAAGGCTGCCAATAATAAGCACCCTTCCCAACCTCAGTTTGCTTCAAAGCATAGAGATAAGAACAAACCACTGGAGGCCACAGTGAACGAAAACTATTATTCCAGGGTTGAGCAGGGGGTCAACTAGTTAATTGAGCAAACAGTCTGTGCCTCTGGGCAGTTGTTTAGCCAACGGGCGCAGCAGCGAAATAGTCGGCTGCAGTTAAGTATCTCGCTAAGGCAGTTTGCACTCACATAAGGCATTGAGGTTCCTTCTATGGTTTCTTTCGGCGAACTCTCCTTTAAACGCACCACACCTAATAAGGCTATCGTGGCACTTATGCGGCATACACACACTATAGATATGACATACAAAATAGCATACTTAAAACACACTATAAAATCACGCTAGATTACACAAAAGTTACCAAAACAACTAATTAAAGCAAAACCAATTATGACCAGAAAACAAAATGACAAATATTACAGCCAGTACCATTACTACCAATACTTTATAATAAATGAAGATATATATAAAGAAAAACAAAGATACCCTGAATACATATATGGCAGTTATGCAAAATGAATAAATTTTACAGCTTCATTGTCTTAGGCAGTTGTTTGGCACAGAGGTCTAGCGACGTCGCGATTAGTAGACTGTGCGTTGGCCTCGTTTTTGGGGTTAGGCAGCACTGGGTGCGGGCCGTCACTCGAGCAGTAATAGCCTCCGTCGCATGTTGTTGTTGGTCAGGGGGTAGGTCGCGATAAGAAATGTAAACCGGGCCCGTAAACACAATTGGACCGTCGGCTGGTCGAGCAGGGGAGTCTCGGAGTTGAGCTCTGACCACGCTTCTCTGGTACGCCGATGGACCTTCGGGCCGTTGAGTAAGCGGGTCAGCGTGTAAAGGCCATTGCTCGCCAGCCTTTACGTTGGGTTGGCAATCGACCAAGTTAGGCGCAAAGCTCGACTTTCATCTTCGCCGATGGTTTATTCACCGGGGTTCTGTCCTGACCTGCCGGTCGTCGGCCAGTCTCTTAATCGCGACTGTCATTTCGACGTGGGTCAGCGGAAGGGCCACGTCGTCGAATTCCGAGTCCGACGTTGCGAGGTTCATTGCGTTCCGCCTCCGCGTCGGAGGTCGCAGTCCGCGTTTTTGTCTTTCGGATCTGCAGTCTTGAGCTTGCGAAGACTCTTGTCTTTCGACACGCGTAAACCTTTCTATCTAACATCTAGGAGAGGGGGCGACGGTACAGCCGCCCCCCGCCCCCCCATAATTTTCAAAGTGAGGGTTTTTTTAGGGTTCACGAGTGGGTCCAGACTCAGCTCCTCAAACTGGACCCAGCAAAAATTAACCTGACCCGAGTCAGACCCAAGGTCGTAGATAGAGGGGGGTCGGGGGGTCGCGACCCCGCCCCCCTTTGGTTGAGTTTAAGGTTGCCAACAAGGGTTCCCCCTTTGGTTTTATCGCCCCGCCGAAAAATTTTTTCACAGAATCCTTGATCTACCAACTGATAATATTCTGAATTCAAAGCCTAATGTTTCACACAAAAGTACATTATGCTGAATTTTCTTGTATAATACACTGTCTTATGTGACGTTCCCATGTTTAGTTTTTATATTTTTTGTTAAAAATTCCATACGTCTTTAGTTGGCCAAATTCGGTGAAACAGTTAAAAATCTCCGATTTTCTGGGCTGCTGCCAAAGACCCCTGCAACCTGTGGCTCACTGATCTTGCGTTTCTGGCACTGCGAATTAAAGTGTCAAATTACTTAAAATATGCAATGTCAAAAGCGTATTTAAGTGTATAAAGTCAAATGTGTATAGAAGGGTTGCATACAAAAAATGTGAGTAAAAAGTAACAAAATTTTTTGAAAATATTGCAAAATATAGGGTCTTTTTGAAAGGGGTTCCGGTTTAGTTTTACTAGCGGCTCATCTGGTCAATTGGAGCATATCGGAAAATTTTCACGGTGACTTACAACACAAAATTAAAAGCAAAATCCTTTGTCAGAGTTAGTGGTTTGAGTTCCGGTTCCGGTACTTTTAAAATACCGTAACCGGAACGCAACCTACCAAATAGACCGAACTGGAACTCGGGAAACGGTAGTCGTCTTTATTTGATACTATAAAGAAAAGAGACACTTATTAGCACATTTCGTCCAACAACAATTCTGGTTGATGAAGCTTAAAACACCGAAACATATCCGTTGGCCCAGCCATGTTGAAAAAGTATCAAATCTGGAAGTATTACAAAAAATTTTTGACATTGGGCAACAATCGTCATTATCCCAGAGGGTTTAGAGAATTTTTTAATGAAACAATTAGGTGGCGTACCCAAATAAAAATTTTTGGGGCAACCAACTTTCCGTTTTTTGTAATGGGTTAGATGTACTTTTCAGCAATTTTAATGCTTACAAACAGTACACAGGCGGGGAAAAAACCCACCCCAGTTTTTGGGAAAAATAACCGTACCCCAAGGTTCCGGCAAACTTGGGTACGTGGTACAGGTCTAAACGTATCCCAGCGTATAGTACAATCCGCAAGCGAAATGGACGCAAGCGGTATCCAAAAAGGGGTCGCCGGCACACTCAACAATTAGACTTTGTCATTTTGAGGTCCTTTTGGGTGGAAAGTAGATTCTGGGACGATTGCCAGTTTTTTGACGTTCATTTTCAACCATTAATTTCTTGTTTAAACGCCAACACAGAACCAAATGAAAGATAGATGACCCGTTACGATACCAGTTATATTATTATGGTACCCCTCATATAGGGTAATATGTTAAACAAAAGTAGCCATAAAAGCTGGTAAATTTTGCATGATTCAGCGTTATCGCAACTTTTTAGTTGTTTTCAACGTTTTCAGGCGGAATTAAGGTGTTTTGTTTTCAAATCTGAAAAATTCAAAATTTTATAATGGGCTGCGAAGGGCAGTTTTCAAACTTGTGTCCCTGGGCCCATAGTAATTCGCTACTTTCGCGTTCAGGTGCTTTTTAAGCGACTTTTCAATACGTGCCATAGTGTCTGAAACTTATGCCGACACACTTTTCGGGCGAATTGATGGCGGTTTTTCACGGGAAACCAAAAAAATCTGTCGTAGGCCTAACCTTGCTCTAAACGCTGGGACCGGTTTCATTTCGCTATCTCTTACCGTTTCTTGGCGGGAAGCCAAAAACTTGCCGGGAAAAAACCCATTTGGGGGAAAAAAACCCATGTGGGGGAAAAACCCACCCCATAAATCACCCGAAAAGTGTGTTAGCGGTAGTTTTTCAACGCTATGGCACGTATTAGGAGTAGTAGAGGCCCCTGATACCAAAACTATACGCAGATTTGCTATGGGGCCCCAGGGACACAAGTTTGAAAACTGCCCTTCGCAGCCCATTATAAAATTTTGAATTTTCAGATTTGAAAACAAAACACCTTAATTCCGCCTGAAAACGTTGAAAACAACTAAAAAGTTGCGATAACGCTTCAAATGCATGCAAAATTTGCACTTTATGGCTACTTTTTACGCCATCTACCCTCTGTGGGGGGTACCGTGAGTGGGTGTGACTGGTCGTGACGGGCATATTTTACTTTCATTTGGTTATTTGGCGTTTAAACAAGAGAAATTAATAGGTTAAAATCAAAAACATACAAAAAACTGGCAATAGTACCAGAAAATACTACTTTCCACCCCAAAAGGACCTCAAAATGACAAAGTCCGACTGTTAGATACCAGCGAGACCCCTTTTGGATACCGCTTACATACGTTTGCCTACAGGGACTGTACTATACGCTGGCAAATTTTTAGACCTGTACCACGTACCCAAGTTCCGGAACTGGGGTGGGTTTTTTTTCCCAAAAAACTGGGGTGGGTTTTTTCCCCGCCTGCTATATTTTGTAAGCATTAAAATTGCTAAAAAGTGCATCTTAACCCATTACAAAAAACAAAAAGTCATCCCCCCCCGAAATTTTTTTTCTGGGTACGCCACTGGTTGCCCGTCCCAAAAAATTCTCTGAAACGTATCGAATAATGACGATTGTTGCCCAATGTCAAAAATTTTTGTAATACTTCCAGATTTGATAGCTTTTGGACCCTCACTGGGCCAACAAAGGTGTATACTTTTCGGTGTTTTAAGCTTCAGTCAACAAAATTATTGTTTTTGAACGAAATGTGCTAATAAGTGTCTCTTATAAGTATATCAGGGATCGACCGGAGTTCCGGTTCCGGTTCCGGTTCCGGTACTTTTTGGTTCCGGTTCCGGTTCCGGTTCCGGTATTTTAAAAGTACCGGAACCGGAACCGGAACCACTAATTCTCTGACAAAGGATTTTGCTTTTAATTTTGTGTTGTTCGTCCATGAAAATTTTCCGATATGCCTCCAATTGACCACAATCGGCCTAAAAATCAAAAAATTCTTCAAATTTTGTTCCGGCGAACCTCTTGCGACTCTGTAACTAGATTAGTCTTGTCTTCTTTTTTATTCTCTTTCATCAAAGCTCATAAGTTCAACATATTACATATGTATATTACTGTACGCGAATATATATATACATCTTGCATACTTGTATATGTACATATAAATTTATATATATACTAGCTTAATACATTGTTATCGTTTGTGCTTGTTATCGTTTTATTGTTAACGGATATTGTAATATAGTACTAGTACTACATACAAATAGCTTCTGATTTTTTATTCGGGCATTCTTTCTTATGTTGCAGTGCTTATTCTTTATCAATTATGCTGTGCTTCTTGTGTCCAATTTCTTGTATTACTGCAACTAGCTCAATGAAAGCCGAAGGTCGAAGGTCCTCGGTTTTTCACGCTACACTGAAAAATTATGTAATCTGTGTAAACCTTTCTATCTAACATCTAGGAGAGGGGGCGACGGTACAGCCGCCCCCCGCCCCCCCAATTTTCTCCAAGTGAGGGTTTTTTTAGGGTTCACGAGTGGGTCCAGACTCAAGTTCTCTTAACTGGACCCAGCAAAAATTAACCTGACCCAAGTCAGACCCAAGGGCGTAGATAGGGAGGGGGGTCGCGGGGGTCGCGACCCCGCCCCCCTTTGGTTGAATTTTAAGAAATTGTCAACAAGGGTTCCCCCTTTGGTTTTATCGCCCCGCCGAAAAATTTTTTTGATACGTCTCCAATTGACCAACTCGAATATTTCTCAAATCAAAGCCTATGCATGTCCACAAAAGTACATTATGCTGAATTTTCTTGTATAATACACTGTCTTATGTGACGTTCCCATGTTTAGTTTTTAATTTTCCCGTCGGAAAAAATTCTGATACGTCTTTAGTTGGCCAAATTCGGTGTAAACAGTTAAAAAATCTCCATTTTTTTCTGGGGGCTGCCGCCCCAAGACCCCTGCAACCTGTGGCTCACTGATCTTGCGTTTGCACTGCGAATTAAAGTGCTAAATTACTGTAAATACTAAATGTCAAAAGCGTATTTAAGTGTATAGAAAGTCAAATGTGTATAGAAGGGTTGCATACAAAAAATGTGAGTAAAAGTAAACAAAAAATTTTTTGAAAATATTGCAAAATATAGGGTCTTTTTGAAGGGGGTTCCGGTTCCGGTATTTTTAGGTGGTTCCGGTTCCGGTTCCGGTAGTTTTAGGGTTCCGGTCGATCCCTGAAGTATATATATTAACATAATATCAGCTCGTATTTTCGTATATATGAATTGAAAGCGCAAAAAACAATTTTTTCCAGTATGTATATACATTATTTTTCGCTTTCTGCAGTGGCGTCCCTATCCACGGGGGCTTAGAGCGAAATCAGTCTCCTATTTCTCCCATCTTCCTCAGATATATAAAACTTTTGGTCACATGGGACATCCAACGAAAACTGTCAAAAATCTGACAAAATCAAACGGACTATTTTCATCCTGAACCAAATCCTAATATGCTACTGGATCTACAAACAATTGCAGAAATCTGACCTCTTTGACTAGTTTACGAACAAGCGTTGGCATCACTATCAAAATCACAATACCAATCACAGCAAACAACACTGCCAGCACTGCGGATACAACTAGACAAATTGATTCTTTTCGACTCATTTCAAAGCTGCAACTAGAAACAGAAACAGAGTAACAACAACTGGATGATCAAGTGCATTTGGGGGGGGGGCGGGGGATAATAGTGAACCACTTTTTTGGTAATAGTGAACCACTCAAAACCTGGCCTATATTCAGCACATGCTCGTTCACAAGGAATAGACAATCTAATCTGAAAGTGATCTGAAAAGCCAGAACATTTTTTTCACATATAGAATTCAGTCTCTGAATTTCGGGTAAAATTATCAGGTGCGTAAAGTTGACAGCCCCACTTGCGGCACAAACACAAACTTTTGGTGGCACAAACTAGGTTGGAGTTTGTGCCAGTTTGTGCCGCAAAAATTAGCTGGATTCATGCAACCTGTGAAAAGTTAATCAACTTTGAAATGTGGGGCTGTCAACTTTACGCTTTTTAATGGCGTCAGCCCCACTTTCATGACAGACTTTGTTTTGTGTAAAAATTAAACCGCCTATATTTGAAAATATTTGTGCCACAACAATTGGAGTTTGTGCCAACACTTTTTTTGCGAAAAAATACTACATTTTTTACGATAGTGGCCTGGCTTGAGGTCTGGCTCATGACGTCTGAATTTTTTGGAAAATATTTGATTTGTTTTGGTGTCCGTTCTTCAATAATAAAATTTGGGTGATTGGAAAAATCACACGACGACTCCAAAAAATACCCGTTAAATATTTTTTGTAAAAAAAATTAGAAAAATAGAGCTGTGGAAAATTTTCTGTCAACGAATTTTTTCCTCCTTTTTTACAAGTATATCCAACAACTACAATTAAAAATAAGAAAAAATCAACATGTGATTCCAGAACTTAGAAATTAGTCCAGATGAATACCACCAGCAGATCCTTTGAAGCAAAACCCCCGACAAAATTTTTTCAAAAATAAAAAATCGTCAGCCAGACCTCAAGCCAGGCCACTATCGTAAAAATGTAGTATTTTTTCGCAAAAAAAGTGTTGGCACAAACTCCAATTTTTGTGGCACAAATATTTTCAAATATAGGCGGTTTAATTTTTACACAAAGCAAAGACTGTCATGAAAGTGGGGCTGACGCCATTGAAAAGCGTAAAGTTGACAGCCCCACATTTCAAAGTTGATTAACTTTTCACAGGTTGCATGAATCCAGCTAATTTCTGCGGCACAAACTGGCACAAACTCCAACCTAGGCCCGTATTCACATACTAACACTAACGCTTAAAGTTAGTGTTAACACTAAGTGTTAGCGCTTATAAGCGCTAAGTGTTATACACGTACTTAGGCTGGGATTCACAACCTAACACTAACACTAAAGTTTCCCTTAAAAGTTAGTGAAACACTTAAATTTCAGCCTAAAACACTTAAAATGTTAGTGTTTCGAGGCCAATTTTAAGTGTTTCACTAACATTTAAGGAAAAAGTTAGTGTTAGTGTTAGGTTGTGAATTCCAGCCTTAGTTTGTGCCACCAAAAGTGGAGTTTGTGCCGCAAGTGGGGCTGTCAACTTTACGCACCTGAAATTATCTATCAGGGTTGGCGCGACAGCGCCCAACCCTAGAATATATAAATTTTGGCTGAATTTTTCTGAAAGTCTGTAAAATGTCTTTGGAAAAGGTGGAAAACATCTGCACCCGTATTCATAAAAGTGCAAGCTCGGCTTTTTATCCGAGCTTTGAGCAAGCCCGGCTTAAAATCCCGGCTTTTCGTATTCATAAAACGAAGATCGGCTTTTTATCCAGGCTTTTTGGTATTCATAAAAGCTGGGATAAAAAGCCAGGCTTATGGTATTCATAAAAATCAAGCTCAGATTATAATCCCGGCTTCTACACATATTTTATTGATTTTTTCATTAAGACTAAAAAGCTCGGATAAAAAGCCAGGCTTGAACAAGCCTGGATTTAACAAAAAGCTCGGATAAAAATCCAGGCTTGCGCACAAGTCTAGCTTTTTATCCCGGCTTTTTCAAGCGAGACTTACGGATAAAAAGCCGAGCTTTTTATCCCGACTTTTATAAATACCGGCCTTGAAAAGTCTGTAACCAAAAAAATGCACTGAAAATTCAGATTCCTGGTTCTCTTGTGTTTTTCCACTACTTTTTCAAATTTAGCGATTATTTCGCGTTTTTTCGATAATTTAGAAATTTTAAATGTTTTCAGGATCAAGTGCAGTTGGGGGGGGGGGAATAGTGGACCTATTTTTTGGAGTAGAGCACCTTGAGGTAAGCTTTTTTTGTATCAGAACCCCTATCCACAAATTTGGATTTTCTGAGCTATGACCCCTTGAAAATTGCATTTTCAGTGTTTTTGGAAGTGAACGAAGGCCAAAGTTCGAAGCCAACAATGGCTATTATCTTTGTTTTTGAATAGTTTTGAGTGCGTTATGATGTTTTAAGGCATCGTCTAGGCTTAGTTGGCAGGATTTTCTAGGCTAAGCTGGCAGGATTTTTTCTGAAAATTTCGATTTTTTATTGCCTAAGCCTGAGCCTAAGCCTAAGCCTAAGCCTAAGCCTGAACCTAAGCCTGATACTAAGCCTATGCCTAAGCCCCATACTAAGCCTAAGCCCTAAGCCTAAGCCTAAGCCCAAGCCTAAATTAAGGCCAAGTTTGAATTTGGTCAAAAATTGGACGTTTCTGGCGAATTTGGCCAATTTTTCGGCAGGAACCCGGCCAAAGAGCCTTTGTTTTGATTCTAAAAAATTGTAACCAAAAATCTGACACCATTTAGACACGATTAGTACCGAAAAAACAAGAGCTTCGGAAAAAAATTGCGAAAACGTCCCTCACTGAGGGTTCAGATTTCGGGGGGTCGTATCTCAGAAAATACAAAAAATGAAATTGGGGTTCTTGAAGCAAAAATGCTTCCCCTAAGGTGCTCTACTCAAAAAAATAGGTCCACTATTCCCCCCCCCAACTGCATTGAACCCTGTTTTCACGCATCCCCAGCACTTTTGGGTTAAATATAATTGAAAGAAATAGTGGAGCTTTTTCAGTAGAGCACCTGGGGGAAAGAATTTTTGGTTAAGAACCTGTACATACAGTTTTTACTGCGCAAAAAAATTCCCTGTTCGACGGCGCACGACGAGCTTCATCATTCGCGGAAAGTATATATTATATAACCAAGGTTGGCCGGAAAGTAACAAAAATTTTTTGTAAGGGAGACACTATTATGGTGAACTTTTTTCACCCATTCGTCAGCTGAGAAACTTTCCGGATAAGTTCGTGCAACATTTGCGCATGACTCTTGAAAAATTTACCAATCTTGTCGCACTCCTGCGAGTCTGCGACCTTTTTTGATTCATCACAGGAAAAAATCTGACTCCAAAAAATTACAAAAATATTACAAAATTTTTTATTATGTAAAAATATTGAAATTATATACGTCGATACTAACCTTTGCTGAACCACCTACTATGGCTGGGATTCACAACCTAACACTAACACTAACTTTTCCCTTAAAAGTTAGTGAAATACTTAAATTTCAGCCTGAAACACTTAAAATGTTAGTGTTTCGAGGCCAATTTCAAGTGTTTCACTAACATTTAAGGAATAAGTTAGTGTTAGTGTTAGGTTGTGAATTCCAGCCTAAGTCTGACGTGCCTTTCCTTCCTGCAAGGCTCATCACATAAACATGTAAATTTGAAAATTATAAAACTAAGCCTAAGCCTCAGCCTAAGCCCAAACTAAGCCCCATAATAACACTGGGACTAAGCCTGAGCCTAAGCCTAAGCCTAATCTAAGGCTAAATTTGAGTATTTTTGAAAACGCACACGCACACTCACACGTGATGAGCCTTGCAGGAAGGAGAGCTCAATCTATGTCTGAGCCTAAGCCTCACCCTAAGCACTAAGCCTAACCTAAGCCTAAACGTAAGACGAGCGTTTACATACAGAACTAGCCTCGAGCTCTGAGCCAGTAGCGTATTTAGGGGGGGGGGGCGGGGGGGCGCGGCCCCCCCCCCCCCCCCTTACAGGGTCGCACCCCCCCCTTTCCGAAAATTCAAAAGCTGACAAATTTTTCCGTTTTGTTGATGTTTTGATGTGTTTTCGGCTTATTATCATATTCTGTGTTAATTGATCAATGTCTCAAATGTTTGTATAGTCAGATAGATTAAAAAACAAAATTAAATACAAAGTACAATATTTTTTTGCTTTGCTGCATACATGTACACGGGGTGTCGGTCTTGGGTGGGGCTGGCCCATAGCACAAAAAGATGCACTCCAACTCTTATGTACGCAGCTGTACACAAAAACCTTTTTCCCCGCCAAATGGACGTGGCTTTTATTCCCCGCTCGACTATAACGTTTATATACGACGTCATAGGCCTTTGGCCCTTGGGCCTATTTTTTTTTGAACTATGGGCTTAAATATTAATGTTTAATTTTTTAAACTTAACTATTTTTGTTTATTTCATGTCAAAAGTGCAGTTGTCAATGCAATGTCGATGGTCAAATCTCAAAAAGCTCCAACTTCTGGGCCCCGTTGCACAAAACACTGATAACTGATAAATTATCAGTTATCAGTAAATTATTACTAAACTGCGTTGCACGGCGTTTACTGATAACTGATAATTATCAGTATCAGTTATCAGTTATCAATTATCAGTTATCAGTGTTGCACAAAATTTACTGATAATTATCAGTTATCAGTTATCAGTAAAATTTCCTTATCAGTTTATTTCATGTAAAAAGTGCAGTTTTCAATGCAATGTCGACGGTTAAAAACTTTAAAAGCTCCAACTTCAGGGCCCCGCTGCACAAAACACTGAAAACTGATAAATTATCAGTTATCAGTAAATTATCAGTAAAGTTTGTTGCACGGCGTTTACTGATAACTGATAATTATCAGTTATCAGTTATCAGTGTTGCACAAAATTTGACTGATAATTATCAGTTATCAGTTATCAGTAAAATTTCCTGCATTTACCAGTGAATTATCAGTATTCGTTGCACAGAACTTTAGTGTTCTTGTGCAACGCTAATACTGATAACTGATAAATTTTTGTGCAACGGGCCTCTGGGGGCTGCCGCCCACAGGCCCCCGCAATGTTAAGTGCTTGCTGCCGATACACTATGGTAGTTTATCGATGGTTACATACAATTACAAAGTCAAAAAATGTCCGACGAGGGTTGCGGCCCCCGCCAGACCCCCTTTGACCGGCGGTGGCTTACAGTTGCTCCGCACCCCCCCCCCGGTCGCAGCCCCCCCTTGCGAAATCCTGGTTACGCCACTGCTCTGAGCCAATCATTCGAGCATTGTCACGTGACCAGGGCCCCGTTGCACAAAAATTTATCAGTTATCAGGTATCAGTTATCAGTTATCAACTATCAGTTATCAGTTATCAGTATAGCGTTGCACGACATTTATCAGTTATCAGTTATCAAGTATCAGTTATCAGTATCAGTGTTGCACAAGAACACTGATAACTGATAAATTATCAGTAAACCGTAAAAAACGTAGAAATTAGCGTTAATTCGACTGTTTTTCTAAAATTATCTTCGTCATTTATTCACTTTTCTTATGAGCATCAATTTAGAAGCATATATTTTCACATTTGAATCAATTTTTGTATCACTTATACAAAGACAATGCTGTGTGGCTGGCACACTGTATGAAACACATTGGAAGACTGAATCAGTTTTGATCCCTAATAGGGTACCAAAGTATGAAACATTATGCAAAAAGCGGCAAAATTTCAAGAAAATTCATTAAAACATCGTTTACATACATCAAAAGTAACTGTAGTTGCTTGAAAATGCTAATAAATAAAATTTATCAGTGAACGAACACTGATAAAAAATTGGCTAAAATTATCAGTTATCAGTTATCAGTGTTTTGCTTTGTGCAACAAACACTGATAATTCACTGATAAATGGGGGAAATTTTACTGATAACTGATAACTGATAAATGATAATTATCAGTAAATTTTGTGCAACACTGATAATTGATAACTGATAACTAATAACTGATAACTGATAATTATCAGTTATCAGTAAACGCCGTGCAACGCAGTTCACTGATAATTTACTGATAACTGATAATTTATTAGTTATCAGTGTTTAGTGCAACGGGGCCCAGAGAGCTTCAATTTTTGAAGAATTGTTGTACTAATTTGTTTTAGCTTAAGACTGATCCTAAGCCTAAGCTAAGCCCTGAGCCTAAGCCTAAGCCTGAAGCCAAAACCTAAGCCTAGCCTGAACCAAATATAGTTTGAGGCAATACTGTGCAAAAAAAAGTTCCTTCTTCGTCGGCGTACGACGAGCTTCGTCGTTCGCGAAAAGTGACGAACGTTGGCCGGAAAGTGACGAAGCAAAATTTTTGTGTTTACTGCGTGCGGAAGTCTATTAGAGTGCCCTGAAACTAAAAATCATTATTGACACAATTTGTCAACGTCAAATCGCTTCGTCGGCAAAAGGTGACGAACCTTCGCGAAAAGTGACGAACGTTGGCCGGAAAGTGACGAAGCAAATTTTTTGTGTTTACTGCGTGCGGAAGTCTATTAGAGTGCCCTGAAGCTAAAAATCATGTTTGACACAATTTGTCAACGTCAAATCGCTTCGTCGGCAAAAGGTGACATAGGTAGATAAAAGTAAACCTAAGCACTAAGCCTAAGCACTAAGCCTAAGCCTGAGGCCTAAATTAAAGAAAAAACCTGCTAAGAAGCATCAGGAATAACTTTAACACACTAAAACACCCTAACTAGCTGTATATTTTAAAAAAATTCGCAGCTATAGCCCGGAATTTCTACGAAACCGTCCTTGTGCTGTAACGCTTCGATCAGCCTGGTCCTGGTGGCTTCAGAAAAAGTTCTGTAACTTTTCAAAGCCTGAACCTATTTAGAAAATTTTTTAGCATTTAGTAGCTTAGAAGTTTCTCTTTCAATGGTAACAGCAGGTTTTCATTTGATTCAGTTTTTTTGACTAAATTTAATTTTGCGCAAAAAATTTCATGTATAGTTTAATTTTTGGACAAAGTTGATTTCCAGCTAAAGCTTAGATCCTACAAACTTCTAATCTAATCTATTCGAAGGAGCGTTCAATTTCGACCCCCCTAGGGTTGGGGGATATAGGGGGACTCCGGATCATTAGTCGAAAAAATGCCGTTTTTCCGACTTGAGCCCGGTTCATACTCGTCCTTGTCCTTGTCCCTATCATTTTGTCCTTAAGCTATTCCAAGCAAACGGCCTGGCCACATAAGCCAATTTTTCACATGAATAAGGTTGCGGTCACTTGCTGACCGTATGCAAAAAAGTAGCCGAAACGCTTGTGTAAATTTTTCACAGCAGCAGACCTAAACTTGTCCTTGTCCCTGTCCATCTGTCCTTAAGGTGGCGCTCCGAATAACTTCCATAACTTTATTATCTTATAAATCGACGTAGGTTCTAGCTAGAATAAATTTCGTTTAAATATATTGAAGTTTGTTACAAAGCTCTGTTTCTGAGCAAGTTTCACGTGCCTCCTGCCTTGTTCTGATTTTTTATCACCGATTGAAAATTTCTATTTTCGCTAAATGCGCATAATTTTTCAAACGGCATAACTGAGCGAAACTTTGTTCACAATTTACGATCTATAGCTTAAACTGTGGGTAATTATGTTGCCGAGGTGTAATTTTTCTTATAATTTTAATCCAATTGTTTTGGCTCAAAATACACTAGTTTTTCTGAAACTGGTCAACTTGAAATCGCTGCAGAATTTCACCAAAAACAGAAATCAACATTTTCGAAGAAGGTACACCTGAATCTGCCTATTTTCTAACTTCAAGTCAAATTTCACAATGAAAAAACGACATGGAAGAGAGCTATCACGATTCAAAAAAGGTTATTGCCGATCAGAAAAATCTGAGGTTTGCCCACACAAACGACAGTGTCAAACAAGCCCAACCTGCGGCAAAACCTTCAGTAAGTATTAAGAATTATGTTCAAGTAAGCTGACCAGCAGGTCAGCTAAAACTTGTTGTGCAGCAGATAATTATCTTATTGTAAAATGTGTATGCAAAAGTTCAATGCGTTTTTATGTAATCTTACAATAAGTTGTTTATGCAAAAACTGGAAAGAGTTTTAATTATCTAACAACAAATTATGTAGGAATGGGCTGTTTTGATGAGTGAGAAGTGTATTCATTCTTTCATGACCAAAAATGACTACAGTTCGCAGGAAACATAAGATGCTGCCAACAAAATTATCTGGTCAAATGTTGGTACTATCAGATCAGCAATGTGACACACGCGCACTATGTGACACACATGAACTAAACAAACGCACATTGACATTTTTCCAGCTTACAGTGTAACTTTTGCACTAGACATTGATGTGACGCTCGCGCAGTAGCTCTAATATGCAAAGCAAACTAACTCACAGACGTACATTGCACTACAAGCCCAGTGTATTCCGCCAGAAATCAAAATTAGAGACCTGTTGTGCTGTGGCACAACAGGAAAAATAGAGCGTATTTTTTAATGCAAATAACCATTAAGAAAAGTTGGAGAAGCCAAAAAGTAGCTAAAGAAAAGTTAGCTTGAAAAATAGTGCATTTTTGTCAATATCGCTTAAGGGGGTAATTGCGTTTTTAGGTGTTTTTTTAAAAAGCCATAGCTCAGCGTTTACAAATTCAAATCACAAGCGGTCTTTTGCGTTAGGTAGAACAACATCTTTCCTAAATGTATGCCATGCCTTGAAATTTAACCTGTGTTTTTCTTTCCAGTATAAGCGACTAAAGAAAGGCCCTTTCCAAAACATTAAAATTTTTTACAAAAAGTTTGCGCCACAGCTCTGAATCATACGATTACCTGTTGGGGCTGAAAGTTGGTAAGGTTTTTGACATGTTTAAAATCCCCAGGCATGTCCCCCACTTTTTTAATAACTAGTCAATTTACTGAGAAAATGGCTGAAAAGCAAACGCACCGAAAATTTTAGATATTTTCTTGTAATTAAAACCCTCTAAAAATGTCCACAGGTGAAATTTCAAAAAAGTGAGAGACATGCCTGGGGATTTTGACCTTTACAATACTGTCCCAAAAATTTATGCTCAGGCGTCACTTATAGCTTGAGTACTGGTGGCGCAAAGTTTACATAGAAATCACAAAAACCTCGAAAACGCAACTACCACCTTAACGTAATTTGAAAATTTTTTTACAAATGTTTGCCTACACAAATGACTTTTTAAAAAGTTGCAGTCACCTATTATCTGCGGAAAACCGTTATCAAAAGTAACAAAAGCCATATACAATTTTTCGGAAAATCGATTTGAAGATTTTGCCATATCAAAATTCAGGTCAAAAAATTAATTTCAACAAAACTACATGTTATGTATATCAAACGAAAGCTAACTCACCGCTGAACAACCTTTCTTCAAGAACAAAGACCTGAAAACGTGACTGAAATATTTTACTGCCCAAAGTCAGTTATTCGGAGCGCCACCTGAAGGAAAAGTATGAATCGGGCTTTATTCGACCGGCTGACGATGGGGCTTTCGTATTTTTATTAAAAGATGGGGTAGGAAGCGAATTAGAATCGAAAATAATTCCACCCCCCCGCTTCAGTCTGGCCCATCGATAGTAGTAGTAGTAGTAGTAGTTTATTCGCAAAACAAAACAACAGCTGCAAAAAAAGCTGCAACTGATAGCTGCAACTGTTCCAGAGAAAACAGACCTTGACTAGTGTAGCTCAATAGCGTGACGCGCAGCAAATTGAGGGAGGGGCCAACGTGCCTTTTTGCCCGAAAATTTTTCGAGGGTGGGCCCAAATTGCTGAGGGGGACCCTGGTTTTAACCCATTTGATTTAGGATAACTGGATCGAATAGGTGATCGAAACTGAAAAGGACGGGGATTATTAATTATATTTATCCATACAGGTTACTCTTCCACATCGATGGTCGCTCGACAAGGCTCAGCAACTACTGAACTGGTTCGTTGCTGGAAATGTGACATTTCTGTGGGCTTAATGGACTACGTGATCCCGTGCAAGTTGTGTGATGCAAAAGCTCATACAGCACGAGTAGGAATTCCAGTGGAACAGCATGCGAAGTTTGATAAAGTGGGAGCTTTGCTACATATTTTTCTGTTCTCTGAAATTTGTGAAGGATGTTTGCGCCAGATTACTACCCCAACTTCAGGACAGGCTAAAGAAACGGTTCCAACTGCCCAAAATTTGCCTGAAAAAACTATCGCCAGTATTGCTTCTGCTGTCATTGAACAAATTCTTCCGAAATTGCAGACAATCATGATGAACAATATTACTGAGGCAATGGAAAAAGAATTGAAGAATTTGAATTTCGTCGTCCTTGGATTGCCAAAAAATATTGACGTTCAACAACCTATCCGTGAAACGGCAGCTAAAGCCAACATATTTTACGAAAATATTGTTGAGACCTTTCGTGACGGTCCACCCTACAAGCCTAATGGGTATATCGTCAAAATAAAATTTAAAAACTATGCTGCTAGGCGGCAACTCCTCACTTTTCACGATTTTCGTTCAATTGGCGGTATCTTTGGGCGAGTTTGGGTAAGACCTGATCTTACCTTTAGAGAGCGAGAGGCTGATCGGATGCTCCGCAGAGAGCTTTACGATCGGCGTCAGCTAGGTGAGAGTGTTATTATAAAAAATGGTGGCATTGTTCCAGACCGTCCTAGACCCCCAAACGCTCAGTAATTAGTCAGTTCTTTAATGCTAATTATTGTCATCTT